>NQII01001805.1:169223-252834 GCA_002778355.1 Clitarchus hookeri
GGGGGGGGGGGGGAGAGGTGGAGAATTAATAGAGTGGAAAGGTTTGAGCGGCTGTTAACGAGGTCTTGAGAGCCGATGAGGGTGAAGCGAGGTGATAATGGAGCAGCACGTGAATGCAAGGTCGTAGGAAACGGTTGATTCCTGCGAAAACCCACTGGCCAGCGGCATCGCCCATCACGATTATCACGTGGTTCGTGTAGGTGGGAGGCGAGTAGTCTGACCACTACACCACCCTAGCCCTTATGGCTAAATATTAACTTCAAATTATATTGTACCTGATTGTGAAATTTTACACAGTAAACAATCTCGCGAGGAATAGGGAAATTAACGTATTAAGTGTTGAGAACTGAAAGCTTTCTAATCATTACAACTTTTCATGAATGACAGCCCACTTATATTTCTAAATTGTTCTATATTGGTGGGTATATTAGATCTAATAGGATGTCACACCTAATATATTATGCCATATGAATTATTTAATTTTTTTAAATATAAGGGTATATAGCGAATTGCTTTTTTCTCTCTCGCAAAATTAGCCATAGAGGAATCTCAGTTTAGTTTTCAAATGGAAATATTAAGTAATTGGACGAATAATCATAGTATTAACAAAAGAAGAAGAAAGTGAATATATTATTTAAGGTACGTTTCTTAAGCAGCTCTCATACGACTCAAGGTACATGTAAAATCCGTGCAAAATGGAAATCTCGCAGTAAATTACACGCGAGAATATCCGGTGCAGGGCAGTTCTCGTACAAAAAAAAAGAACATTTCTGATTTTCGGGAGTGTTATGAACGAAATTAGTGATTATATTGGTCTTCCTCTGCTATAGTTATGTGATCACCTATAAATACAAAACCACAGAGTTAAGAGAAGAGCAGAGAATATAGCTGTGCAAAGATGAATCGGGAGAAAAGTATCCATTGTGAAGAAAAGTTGAAAATTTTGTTTCGGAAATACAGCTAAGTTCAAGTAGCGCTGTGAGATTGTTGAGCGAGTACAAAAATATCATGTTTTTTTTAATATAGCCACTACTTTAAAAAGCGCATGTTCATGAATTTTTATCATTAAAATTATTTTTGGTTGAGATAATCCAATTCCATCAATTTTTCTCATTGAACGAAGTATTTTGCTACAAGTTTTTTTATGTGGACATNTGGTTGAGATAATCCAATTCCATCAATTTTTCTCATTGAACGAAGTATTTTGCTACAAGTTTTTTTATGTGGACATGTTTCTCATGATACTTACCTATTATTCTCGCATTAGATTTCTTAAGCAAGGACTCGTACGAAATAAAGTTTTCGTTATGTGAAAGCAGCTTTTAAATGTAAAATATTGTTTCCGTAATATACACTGCATTTTATAAATATTGAAAATTTGAGGGTGTTATATCATGCATACGCTCTACGGAATTTCGTCGCCATCCATAGTCGTATATTTTGAGACAATAGCTATGGTACAACCCCATCCTCTGCAAATGAAGAGTGTTGAGTTGAGAGATTTGCGGGGCTCTTTAAGAGCGAAGTCTTCAGAACCNAACCCCATCCTCTGCAAATGAAGAGTGTTGAGTTGAGAGATTTGCGGGGCTCTTTAAGAGCGAAGTCTTCAGAACCGATTAGAGTGAAATGAAACGAGAATGGAGCATTGCCGGAATGCAAAGGTTGGGGAAAAGGGAGAACCCCGAGAAAACCCGCTGACCAGTGGCATCGTCCAGCACGATTCCTACTTGCGAAAATCTGGGAGTGGCCCCTGCCAGGGATTGAACTCGGTACACCTTGGTGGAGGCGAGCAGTCAAACCACTCAGTCACCGCGGCGCCAATGCGTAGTGTGAAACGTGGTTGGCGTCGAGCATCAAGGGAATCACTGGCAGTGGGATCTCCCTGGCTCGCACGTGTTGCAATAATGACCGCCTTCCATCCCTCACTAAAGCCGCTACCACCCCCCCACCACCCCCTAACATCGTTTTTCCACTCAGGAAGCCGCGGGGATACCAACCTCACACCCCCAATCCGGCAGGCCATATTGGAGTTTTAATTAAAAAAACTCCCGGTCGGCTGACTGCAATAAGTCACCGGCCATTCCGACATCCTGTTCGCTTGCACACAACGCGGCGCCAACAGATAAAAAACAAATATATATATATATATATATTCCCGCCCGCTTCCTCTGTTATATTAGTGTATTTGTTTTCGGCGCCGAGATAGCTAAGAGAGACGGCGTGGTAAATGGTGGGATAGCACACAACTTTTGCTTCACAGCTAAAACCTTGCCACAAATTTCATTCTCGTCATCATCTGAACTACTGCTTGTAGAGGAAATGAAGAAAAGAGATGCTCATACTGAGATTTAAGCTTTCTTGTTTGCAAAAAAAATAGTTGAATTTAAAATTAAAAAGTGGCAATATTTACAGGTGCCGTTTATTTAATTACTGTAAAATTTCAATCCTTTCTCAGTGCATCAGGTTTACAATTTGTAAAAAAAAAAATTACACATAAATCTTTTAAAGTCACCTAAATGTGAGTAAACCTTGGTCACAATTCGTAAAAAACAGGAAACAGCGGGAACACCAAAATTTCACCACTGTAATTGTAATAAGGTCTAATTAAATCGCTGTAATAAGTTGACACATCGATATGTAAATTCATTGTGAAGGTGATGTTGAGGGACTGAGTTAATTCACTTGTTCAAGGAAAAAAAAATTGAGGGTGGCACCGGTATGTGGATTGAACGCCTCTTCGAAAGTTAAGAACTGGTTTCCATTCTATCAGTAGTACAGCGTACATTTATAATACTCAGTTACGTAACTTTTTAATGATAGGTGTACAAGTTAAGGCAATATTAAACGCTTTACTGTCTCTAACTAAATCTTCATGTCTAAACACATTCATAAAATTNGTGTACAAGTTAAGGCAATATTAAACGCTTTACTGTCTCTAACTAAATCTTCATGTCTAAACACATTCATAAAATTATTGTTTTAAAATTTAAAATTATTGCTCCAGCGAATGAATATAATAAAATCTCTTTTAATTACTGTAACTACTTAAATTATATTGGTTAACAGCCCCTACTCAAAGTAAATCCATAGTTCTTACACACACCAGTCCAGCTGGATCCTACTGTAATATATTATAAACTGGTTAATACATAACATATTAAATAAGAAACCTTAAATATAACAGAATATTTAACGCCTTAAAATCTTTAAATATATATATATTTTAATGTTATATTTTTTTCAAGATATATAAATTTGAATGCCATACAGTTCAAGACAATATTATTTGGTTAATTTTAAGATAATTATTTTGGCATATTTACTGATTTAGTATTTTATATTGGTAATATTTTACAAAAGTTTACAATTGTTAAATCTAAAGCTAGAGGTTGTATCAACCAATGCTTTATACGATATTTATCAGCATTAAAATGTCGTTCCAATAAGCCGAACACGATAAAATATATTAAGAAGATGAAATTATGTTCTGGATTTAATTTTTGGGAATTTGCGCACTGCGAGAAGTTACTTGACTTGAGTGTGTAGTAGGTTGTGCATATTAGCTATACAATGAGTATTTATGTTCCAGTATTGGACTGATTTTCTTCTATAGTACTATCGAAATAAGGTGAAATGAATTCCATATTTGAACAATATATATATATACATATATATAAGCTTTAACAAGCTATTACACTTACTATGTTCTTGTTTTAATGCAACTAGAATATATAAAACCTGCGCAAACTATTTTCTTTTTCACAAACACCATATATGTTGAATAAACTATATATTTCCGGCGGTCATGGTCGCTAATTGTACATGATATAACCGAAGTCGGGCGAATCAATGTTAGGGACATGCACAAGATATAATAAATCCACTCCAACCTTAGTCTATGTCGTAAAACACGATTTTGCCCTACACATATATTTGTTTACCGTAAAGACGAGAAAAAACAACTGCCGTTTTGGGAAACTTTGATACCTGCCAAATGCTGAAGTTTGGAAGTAGGTATTGATTCTGCTCTGCGGCGTGAGGCGCCAGCACTTGATGATAGCCCTCAGTGATATGGCGTACAAATACGTCGACACTGTTGTCTCTAGGTCCAATTTACTAATAACTTACACTGGCTTTGTGTGAGTTCACATAATCGAGTTTTATTGTTGCTTGAACAGGTTAACTGGTACATGAACTCAAGAGACAAACTCCCTCCCTTTTCCCATGTAGGCTACATATGGTTTGATGCCGCGACTGGCGTGGGGGGGGGGGGAAGATTCTTCGCACTTGGTGTAGAACTACTTATCTGACACTGCAGCGCTGAATTCCCTCGGCTGGCGGCTTGGAACTGCTCTCGAACTTGGTGGGCGTCTCGGCGCCTGGCTTCGAAGTTCCTTCTTCCCGGGTCCAACGCAGGACTCTGCGTTTGACGAAGTCTGACTGACTTTTCTCGGATGCTTCCCGCCGCACGTCCCGCTTGACGGCCTCCGACTGAGGTCGACGTCGTGATGCATTCTCGATCCTCGACTGACTCCGGCTGACTGACTGACTGCTCGATCCGCGACTGACTGATTCGACGTCTCTCCACTGACTGCCCCGTTGCTCCCCCCTTCGTGTGGTTTTGTAGCGTCCATCACCATATTCAACTTGCCCCGTCTCTGCTGCACGTGTCCGGGGTGCTTGTCGTCCCTCCGGGTCATAAAACACGTGGCCGCTGCTCGTGTGGTCCGCAGCCGGCCTGGCGTCGTCCCTTGGTTCTGGCCTGGAAGTTTATTGTCCCGTTCTGCACGCACGTCCGCTAAAAGCTCTCATGGTTTATTGCGGTATAAGCCCGGGACAGGCACAGCTGGTGGTGGGATCTCGGTGTCCCTTGGGCAGCTGCAAAATGTAGCTGTGTTCGCGCCCTGGTGCCTTCCGTTGTCTCCGGATGTCGTCTGCACGTGCAGGAACAGTTGCACGTGCAGAAACCTTTGGTAGCGTGCCTTAGCAGCTGCGAGGCTCCTGGTGTCCCTCTTCCGGCACGTCCACAAAACCCTTAATCCTTATTGCGGTCGTCCGGCTGCGAGCTCCGCCAGAGCGTGTGTTCTGACGAATAAAATATAGGGACGCAGAATGCGTAAACTTCTAAATGCAAAATTCTTTTCCTGAGTTGCTGCAAAGTATTTATTTACATGCCTGATATTCATTTGAATATTTCTAGAATAAAATTGTTGTCTATGTAATTTTCTTGCCTCACATAAGCTTAAACAACTACCTACAAAATTGTGTATGTTATTTAGTAGCATGGTATACGCCTGCAACTTATTGGTTTTCCGACGAAAATATTTCAACCATAACAATATTTACCATTTTCATCTGTGGAAAACGAAATAAGAACAACACTTACTGATCAACAACACCATTTTGATGTGCCCACTGACTTGTATAAACTGAAGAGGATGAATAAATTGAAAGAAGTGACTTAATTATATTAACCTGTGAACAATTCTTTGCATTAGATGGAAGAAGAGAGAAGTGGATGAGGTGATAAAGACAAGTACAAAACCGGCCCAAAAGAGTTTAACTGGAATCGAAATCACGATCTTCGGAAAGTGAGTTTCAAAAGAACCGCACGGGCGTACGTTAAAAATTGAACAGACTTGTCTTCAGTGCACGGTCCCAAAAATTTGCTCATAAATTGAAAACAGGCCTTTAAAAGTACACAATTAGATGAAATAGTGACATGAAAGTTTTACATTTACAAATTTGGCAGGTAGTATCCAACATGCATTAAATCTATCAAAACATGTGTAGAAAAAATTACAGCGCACATAGGCGTAAAAAAGAACTGAGACCAGACTTCATAATTTTCACTATCAAACTAGCAAAAATGTGTTAAATGTTTATACTTATAAAGTTGCTACTGTGTAACTAGAATACACCCCATCCGAAATTCCCAGTACGATTAACATTGTTGCATTTATATATTTTTTTCTAGGCTAGAAATTAGGTAACGAAACTGAAATTATTTAAAATACTGAACGGGGACTGAAATTAGGTAACCCAATAATAATAGTTCCAATATACTGTAGGCCAAAACTGTTGGCGAGATAAGATAAAGTTATATTGAGCCACTTAGATATATGACTAACCGGAATGCGTAGTACAATCACGGTTACTTCTAACTTTTCCGAAGCCCTGCTAAAGTTGTAGTTTCAGTATATTCCTCCGCCTCATACAAACAAGCTTAACCGAGTCTAACCAAAGGGACAACGCACCGCATTCATGCTCACTCACTATATAATATTTTGCTTAATACCTATTTATCACTAGGCATTACCAACATACCTATTTTCTCTCTAGTTTTGTTGAAATAAATTATTTAAAAAACACTGTAATTTAAAGGTAAAATATATCTAAACGAATAAATTTAAACAAAAATAAGATTCTTTAATGTTAACACTTGTATGAAACGCTACATGGCATGTTTAGGAAACAACCGAACACGTCACAAGTGGGGTAATTTTTCAAAGGATTTATTCAAAACGTGTGAAGAAACCGTGGATAGGCCAAAGAGTTGCAGGCTGTATGAATGTTGTGGCGGGAAGTGTCGAGCTACACGCCTAGTTGAAACTGTAACTTGAGGACTGTTCTCGGTGTGGGTCCACATAGAGTCTCCGTTCAAGGTGTTTCGTGTGGGCGTAATTGTCCCGAACACTGTACTAACTGGGTGGGGAGATCCTCTAGTGCTTCGGTGCTAACTGTAATTGTTTCAGTGTGTTTTGTGTTCTTCACCTAGGCTGGATACCGACACGTGGCTGAAGTTTGCTTGACCTGGTCCTCGTCGACGCGATTCACAGCGACGCGAGTAATGTTTATCTTTCACGTGCCATCAGACACATGCAGCGCTAATAATGAATCGTCGTGATACGCACGGACGCACTACTTTATAACCTACTTTACCACCCTGCCGCAGAAGTTCGCTAAAACTTACCGGCGGTAGAAGCGGTCGTGAAAGTGGCAAACTTCCGTAAAACAAATTGTATAATATACAGAAGAGACGCGAAAGAGAGGTCCTAAGGCACGACGACATTGCTGTTTGAGATACAAACTTTTGTGTACTTAAGGAGAAGTTGGTTTCGAGTCAACGTCCTAAGAAACTTTCCCAAAACGGCGCAGGGTAAGTTAATAAACTAAGGAAAGATGAGCAGAACCTTTTTTAAGGCAGACCGTAACTTCTGTTATAACCGTGAAAAGTTTAGATACACGAAAGTCAAAACTACTCGCAACGCAACGTTCCACGACTTTATTTATCATGCCGGAGAAAATACGTAGGGCGTACTTCGTAGACTAAAGATGAGGTGGACCAATTTTCCGTCTACTGCGCATCTATCCAACATTCACCTACCTCACACCAAAAAAAACTGTCAGTTACATAGTCAATAGCGACGAGCGTGCTTGTTCCTAACATTCCTTTTTCAAAAGACAAGCCTTTTTATATACCTCCACCGCTTTTGATTAAACCAAACTGCATTTCAAATTGGTTAGAGAAAGTGTAGAAACATTTCAAAGCTGTGTTCGAGCCACAAATCCTGCCCACGACGTTTATGATAGCCGTATTGGCAGAAAAGCACTTCAATGTTGTGACACGGAGACTGGTTTTGCGCAGCTAACGGGATACCTCTACCTCATATTCACTCTACGGCATAATCCAACATGAGCTTAGTGTATATTGCATATTTCAAGGACAGTAAAACGACCAGCAGGAAATTTACGTCAACACACGGTGTAAAAACATATCAGTGTGTTTATTTTTGCACGCCGGTAATATTACACAGAAAAAAAGTTTAATATTGCAGCAACAAAAAAATTAGTATCGAGGCATTCCTTCAATCGTTTATGTAGTAGTGACATTAATAATGTTGTGACAAAATTACTTAATGTTAACCATTACAGAGACTTATATTCCTGTAATGCAAACATACTGTTGTGTTATGTTAATAAAATCTTAAGTAATGTTGCTGCAACAAAATGTTGTATAACGTTAAAAATAGCAGGAAGAGCAAAATATTTTACGTTATTGGAATATTAAAGAAATGTCCGACCAGTACAAGGTTACAGTGATTTTTCGTTATTAAATGGCGAGTGTAAGTGAACACTGATAAACTCGTAAAATGAAACCCTTGCATTTAAATTTTAAAGCATAGTTTGATATCTAAATGTAGTTTAGATCAGCTTTCAAGCCTTGCATAACAGTTCACATGTGCCAATTATGCATATATTTATAGAACATTAAGTATTTATACATAACGTAAGAGAATTGCAGTTACACATTTTTGTATTGAACACTTATAATACAAAACTTAATTCAAAATGTCGAGATAGCGCAGTTGATAGCACGCGGAGTTTCCTAACGTGGAGAACGTTAGTATTTACGGTGCTTGTTGGATTCCCCTGCACTCTATATTTTTTTTTCGTTGGTTATATTTATTTTTGTGACAAAACTATAGTACTTAATTTATTTTACATAGAAATGTTTTTTAAAGAAAAAAAATACTACGAAATTTTTTAACACAAATGTTAACATCAGTTTAACACAAAATTTGTTTTACCGCTACATAAACACCGCCTTAAAGTTAACAATACAAAAGTATATAATGATTTTAGGTTATTATTTTAATCTTACATTTACATAATAACTTGACAGTTTATTTCATTAAGAGCAACATTTGTTACTGACGGTTCACAGATAACAGAAAATTACTGCTGTAGTAACATTAACACTGTTATACAATAGCGGTTAGTAGAGAACGACGATAACATTGTGAAATGAAACAACCATATTTAAATTTTAAAGCACAATACGAAAACTAAATGTAGCCTAGACCAGCCCTCAGGCCTTGCAAAGCAGATTGCGCATGCCAAATATGCATATATTTATAGATCATTAAGTATTTCCAGATAACGAAATAGAACTGCAGTTTTCCGTTTTAATTCTTTTTTATACCTACAATATGAACTAATTAATAAAAATGTTACTGTAGAGCAGTTGAAAGCGTGCTGGGTTCCATGAAGCGGAATGCGTCATGCATTCAGGGCATGAGTTCGATTAACCTGTCTTCCGTAATTTTTTTTTCTGAGTAATAATATTTCTTTTTGTGGCAAAATTAAAACACTTGATTTGTTTTACACTGCAATGTTCATATAAAACAAATAAAATACAAGACAATTTTTAACTCAAATGTTAACATCAATGCAACACAAAAGTTGTCTTGTGGCAAAATTCAATTTATATTGACGCAACGTAAACATAACCTTAATGTTGCCAGTACAGTAAGGAGGTAATGTTGTCACAAAAATACTTAATGTGACAGTAGCATTATTAGCTTAACATTATATTATACTAACAGCAACATAAGTTACTGTCGGCTCACAGATAACCAAAAATTTGTAGTGTAGTAACACTTATACTTTTGCCATAACATTATACTTTTTTCTGTGTACACTGTAGGGTGTATGTACACTATGCCCTGTTTGGAGGGTCCTTAAAGAGAACTTGCCGTACCTCTGCCGCATTCAGCTAGTTCTGTGCACGTATAAAACTTACATAAGTTTATTGTACAATTAAATAATCAAACCTACTCTGCAACACCTGAAATGCAAGAGAAAAGAGGGAAATTAAAAATTAATGTGTGCGTCGACAAAAAATGTTCTTCAGTATGAAAGTAGGAAGGTTTAATTAAAAGCGTTTAGTTATAATTAAAATTATGTGTAAAAATTTAGTTTCTGCAATAAATATAATAAACAAAATAGCAGTCTACAATTCCATATTAAGCATGAAAGTTCTGGTTTGCTGGTCTGAAATAGGCATTCTAAGACTAATTTTCGCTTGTTCGTAGCGTAGGAAAATTATCCACGGAATATCTTTAATTGGTTTATGGAACTTCACATTTTCAAGTGCCCTGGTTACGCAAAGAGAAGACTTAACAATGCAGTTTTCTTCGTTAGCCGAATATTAGAAACGTCTACAAGTAAGTATATCATGTTTTGGTTATATATATGTTTTTGGTTTTAACCAAATATACAGGTTGTTTTTAAAAAAAATGTGGTAGCTACTTAAAGCATGGATTGTGTGTAATATGCGAATGATGAAATGTTAGTAAATACATGAAATATTCAGCTTCCCCTTCGTGTAATCGCACTCTGAACCTATCGGGGCCTTGCTACGGCGGACGGAGTATACATGCCGGATACCAGCGATACAGAGGTACGCAGCACCAGTGTGCGGTGTACCAGCCAGTCCAGTTGTGTATATGCATAGAGTGGTGGATGTGATGTGTTGCCAGATGCGTGCATATGCAGTGATATGGAATACACATATGCAGAATCGTGCAGCGGCTAGACGTATGCACGCGGGCACATTTCCAATGAGTAGACGAGACCCGAACGAAGATAAATTTCAAAGTACATATAAGTGTCTACGGGAAACAGGGTGTTTTGACCGGCTTACCGGAAATAGTGGAAGCCCTCAACGTGCCAGGAGGCCGCGGCGGCTGACCAGTTAGCCTGCTCGCCGCTCACCAAGGCGAACCGGGTTCAATCCCCGGTCGGGTCACTCCCGGATTGTTGCATGTGGGAATCGTGCCGAACGATGCCGTTGGTCGGTGGATTTTCTCGGGGAGCACCCGTTTCCCCATCCCTTTTAATCCGTCGCTACTCCATACTCACCTCAATTACCCTCATCGGCTTTCAAGACATCGCTGTTAAGGGCCGCCCTAATCTCTTCCCTCGTCATTCACTAAACGCGCCATGACCGTTGATGTGGAGGAACGAACATTACATCAGACTCAGAACCACCCTTAGAGCAGTACTAGATGCATAGAAAGGGCAGGGGATGTACAATATGCCACTGTGTGGTGGGTCCTCAAGGAGAACCAGCTGTACCACAACCACATCCAGAGAGTTCAGGCGCTCACCGAGGCCGACTGGCCACAACTAACGGCTTTCTGCACTTGGCTGCTACAGCAATGCTAAAATGACGCACCCTTGCTGGAAAATGTGCTCTGCACGGATGAGGCGACCTTCACTGGAGATTGCGTCATAAACTTCCACAATACCCACCAGTGGGCAGATGAGAAGCCTCATGCAACACCGCAGTCCCGGAATCAACATCAGTTCACGCTAAATGCCTGGAGCGGATTCGTGTGCAATTTGTTAGTAGGCCCATTTGTGGTGCCTGGACCTTTAAATGGGCAGACTTACAGGAACCACCTCTAAAACGAGTTACCTATGTTGCACGAGGACGTTCCGTTATATCTCAGAAGAGCAGCATGGTTCATGCATGACGGTGCACCAGCCTATTTCAGCAACATAGGAAGAACATGCCTGAATATTACTTAAGGTGGACTCACAACCATCCGTCGCATCCGTCAGTCGGATGACTGATGTGTCAGTCATCCTTCTGTGTTTTCGCCCGTTGGTTTAAAGCGATTCACAACAATCCGTCGTCTGTCAATCCTTCTGTAAGGCAAAATATCAGGGCGACAACTTAACTTTGTGAACTTTCTTTAGTTGCACCTATATTTTAGCTGGAAATAAATTTTCAAGAGAGAAATGTTTTGGGGAAGTAATTTTTTCATGTGATAAGATTTCATATTGGATATTCTTACATTTAAAATTTCTGAACTTACCACAAAATATAAATAAACATAGATCCACGGCATTGTCTTTTATTTCAAAGTGCGTATTCACGTCTAAGAAATGTCGTCAGATGGCGGTGGCTCATCCGTCCGTCAGTCGAATATTGAAGATTGGCTGGAGGGATATAAAACAAGATGCTGTGTGATTGGTGGAACATCAAGTGACCGCCGGACGGACGGACGTCTAACGGATGCGACTGATGGTTGTGATCCCACCTTTATCCGTGGCAGAATATTGGACGCGGGGGGCCCATTTCATGGCCCGCTCGATCACCTGACCTAAATCCCATCGAATTTTTACCTACTGGAGAATGTGAAAGCGTTGGGTTGCCACTGTAGAAATGCTACTGCAAGGTGCTGTGGACGCATTTCTACCCATTCGTGCCAACCACGACGTACTGCATTTGCAAGGGCGCAGTCGTCCATTTAAAGACGTCTGCAAGGCTGTAGTAACATTCATGGTGCACATTTGCACGTCACACACTCTGGGCAGCGTACCTATCATGTCCGCCTTAGCAAGGCCCTCTAGATTTCGAGGGCACTTACGCGAAAGGGAAGCTGAAACAGCTATATGTTTATTAACATTTTTCCCTTCACATATTACGTACTATCCATCACTTAAGCAGCGTCCATCTTTTTTTAACAAATTGTATATTCCACCAAACATGGTAGCAAAGTCATGAAACAACAGTGAAACAATGGTTTTGAGTAATTTGTGGTCTATAAATTATATATACAGATCGGTGTTTAGGCTTCAAATGAAATGATTTGCAATAGTTTGAAAATGTGCATCAAGCCCATATTTCTTACCATTAATAATTACATCTTCTTTCTTCTACTAGATTAACCTATATACGTTTCGAGGATAATGCTAGCTGAAAGTTGTTAAACAAATATAGTTGAATTAGTGATTTAAAGAATTTTTCTAAAGAGTCCACAACTGGCCACCTTACTCGAAAAGGCAGTTATTGGTTCTTGAAGCTTCATATGTATGAACGGTTTATCGTCTTTATAAAATGCGTTATCTATAAATTATTAATATTCTGTAAGAAATTTCGCTGAGTATATGACACTTACTGAATTGTTATGACCTCAAAGACACTGTTTCCTCATTTTTATACATGTTTTATAGATTTTATAAATTTAAGTGAAAATATAGATTATAAACGTTTACTGCAATGCTTCACATTTAAGGTGCAAAAATTGTAATTGAAAATTTCTCAAATGAAAAAAAAATTACTGTTCACGCACTGATTTAGGTAAAAATAAATTTTGGGTGTTAATTCTATATGATATAAAACTTAAAATATGTTTTTTTTAAATTTATTTTAAAATCAAACAACAAAATTCTAATTACATTACAATGTTCCAGGGCAACAATTTTAAAATATATGAAACAACGACAAATGAGACAAGCGTGTCACAGCTCGCGGCCGGCTAAAACGCAGCGTCAGTACAACTTACGTCTAGAATTCTTACTTCTAGCTGTAAATAATACACTATTTATATAATCTATTAATATAAAATTCCGAACACTGAAAATTTCTAACTGGAATAACGAACCGCAGATTTTCGTAAAATGCTAATGGAAACTTCATGTGCCATTTAAAGTGAAAGAGAAGGATACAATATCCAATCATTAAATATTCTGTAATAACTGGCGGGTCAAATGTTGACTGCAGACTTCGCTATCTATTGGCTGGGTGAACAATGTTACCGCTTTTACGATTCACAAAGGACTAAGGTGGGATAAAGCTGTTACGAGATCGATGTAGTTGAATTCATGGTTCGTTTGTCAAAGCACGACACAACACCGAGAGGGCTAAAAAAATTATACGGGCAATCGATAAAACGCATATTTGCCTGTGAAACTTCCCATCAAAAACCCAGAGCGAGTGCTCTTGCGGCAAGGGAAAGCGATGGAGAGGAATGAATGACCCTTCAGGGGACTGGTGCACTGAATAATGCCTACATCCAGCCGGTGTGGTACCGCAAAATGCAGCATTGATCATACAAATCATAACACCATGAAGAAGTTGAGATACGCTCTTGATTCCCAATAGAATCGTGTTCATTTCATACCGGAACAGAAGTAATAAATGGCTTTTCGCTGTCATATGTGATGTACAGAATGAGCTACGAACTGATGTAGCCACCGCTGTCACGTGTAATCTCATCTACTATTCTAGACATCGAATTAAATTAAGCATTTGTTCTTTGATAAATGCACAGAATGTTCTATAATTCATATTAATTACTTCTAGGTGTTGTAGAGGATTTGCAGTAGAAAACGTTTTGATAATGGACCTATGTCCGGAAACGTACAGTTGCGGTGCTACATGTGTTGGGACACATTTAAGCGTGTACTGGTGTACATAGTGACTGATTTATTTTTTGTTTAGCTAAGGATGCCGCTATCTTGAATACCTTGCGCACACTAGCGCTGCTGTGCCATCTCTGGCACTCGTTTTTGTAACCTATTCAGTGTGATGTGACCGGATGCCATATTTTCACTCGTTTCAATGTTTGGTCGCTAACAACAAGGATGACACAAATCAAGATTTCAAAACTCCCACCACACTATAGGCAACCCCACTTGACAACGAGATACGTCTGATATTACCTGGTGCCAGGCGTTGTCTATTTACAATTTGACGAACTACTTCGATCGTCACTCCACTTTACATTGAGTCGTTGATGGGGGCAGTACAGTACAGAGTGGCCGAATACATGTTTGCCGACCACAACATGTTGCTTGTTAATTTATGGTTAAATAAAACGCCATTGTAGAGCTGCTAAATGTCTGTATCAGGAGTATTTACCGCATCGCGTGACTCTACCACAGTTTTTGACAAATTAGAATACCGGCTGCGGAAAACAGGTAAATTCAAAAGTATCACGGCCAACTGTGGTGCTTCATGGAGGTGTCACACGTTCGCCTTAGAAAGGAAGGTAATTTATCGAGTTGAAGAGAACCCACCGACGAGTACTAGAACCATTACGCTTGCCATGAATGTGCCGCATAGTAGTTTTGGCATGTTCTGCCTACACTGTTGTGTGGACATATCCAAAATTCCACGGCACATTCTTTTCACCGATTGAGCACATTTATCCGGGTAATGTGTTTTCAACTGTCAAAACAACCACATTTTGGGATAAAGAAAACTCTCATGCCACACATTCCCACATTTTGTACATCAGCAATGTTTCGGCATCAATGTATGGGTAGTTGTCATTGATGGTCGTGTAATTGGGTCCCGCAAACTTGACATTCCTGCAAGAAGTACTGGCGTAGTTCTCGGAAGGTGTTACTGAAATTTCGTTAGCAAATGTGGTTCCGACATTATGGCTCGCCAACACACTTTTAACGTGCCATCCGACAACACCTAGACAGAACATTCAGGGTAAAGTTGGATTGGTTGAGGTAGACCGATTACTTAGTCGCAACGATCGCCGGATTTAACTCCTCTCCAATTTTCTGTGTGCGCCACTCATTAAAAGTCTTGTTTACGAGCACCTTGTAGCGTCGGAGGAAGACTGGTTTGCACATGATGTGGCTGCTGCCGAAGAGATTCAGCATACATAATGTATTATTGAATGTGTGTATGGGAAGATGCTTCCAAGATACAATGTGCAACCAACGTCATTGTCGCCACATCGAGCAGCTGTTGTAGTACAAGCACGTAAGAGCTCGTTGACATATGTGAGGCAGGCGATTTGAAGTCCTGATTAATGTCAACAGTGTGACGCTGAAATATTACGTTTCCGGACATGGACTTGTCATAAAAATGTTATCTACTACTCGCCCTCTACAACTTCTAGAAGTGGGTAGTAGGAATTGTGAACTATTCCGATATTCAAACATAACTGGTAAGTCTAAAAGAGCATAAATATTTTGCCGATATACGGTCGGACTGCTACACACATTTGATATGTTATACACATTATGATCACCAAAAAACTTGGCGATTTGTATGGAACGTCGCTTCATCGCTAAAAACCAGCTTAGACATAGAGGCATCGTCTACCTCGTTCTGGGTAAGAACAAACGCGCAGAAATCATGTCCAAGTTCTTTATCCCTTTCGGTACAAGCCTGTACAAGCTGTAATTTGTAAGGATTGTACAGCAATCGCTTTCTCAACAATGTCCATACCGTCGATTGAGGGATTTGCAATTCTCGGCTAGCTTGTCGAGTGGATTTTCTCGGTCACCGAACGAACCCTTGTTGAATCCGTTGCACATTCTCTCCGGACACACGCGGCCGCCCGGAACTTTTGCCTTTGCAAAGGCACCCTCTGTCACGGAACTGACGAAACCAACGTGCGATACTCCACCTATCGGGAGGTTGACGTCCGTATTTGCGACGGAATTCACGTAAAAGCAGTTGTAACTGATTCACATTTAGCAAACTGAATTACACAGAATGCCTTCTGTTGTTCTGTCTCCACCGTGATGCAGACTAACACAAAACACACGTTCATAGTGCGAAGACAGAAACTCCCAGTGTCATCTATCGGCACATAAAGGAAACATCAGACTGTCCCCTTTACATTAACGTGTACCCCTTCTGCACCTCAAACCGAGAGTTACGAACGCCATCCAAACCGTAACACCGGACATGCTGACAAGAGCGTGGATCAAGTTTGATTATCGTGTAGATGTCGTTCGGGCCGATCATGGTGGTCACATTGAACATTTATGAATGCATGGCAAAAAAAACTTCTCGGTTCCAAGGTTTATTTGATTGGTCACTCAAGGTTGTATGTTTTTTGGTTTTTGATAATATAGAACTTCAAAGCTGGGGTGTTCTTTTTTACTCAGCCTGTACAATCTGGATCCATTGCTATAACGAGTGGCGTGTCTTAGAAGTCAGTAACATAAATTATAACTTTCGTATCTAAAATGAATGTAAATCAAATAAATTATAAATGTTATTTGTAAACTTGATTACAATTTTATTACAGACACCAAATTATTATTTTAATGGCCTTGGTTTAGTTTTTTTTGGTTAAATGTGCTTTTTTGCGCATCTATATTGGGAATACGCTTTAATTTTGATTGAAAATGGACTCTCAAGAGTTTATTTGTTACAATATTAAGATAAGTAGGTTCTAGCATAATATTTTACAGTGTTACCAATTTTATACTATCTTATTTCAGATGCAGCAACAAACATAAATATCTGACAAATTTGTTTGTGTATTTAATACTTGTAATGAGTTCTATGTGTTGTACATTCAAACACAATATTCCATTGCTTGCCACTATTCTTCTATCTTAATTTATGAGACTGTCTCTTTATAACCTGTTGAATTAGTGTCTTGCAAGGAAATTAGTTATAGTGCATTGTTTTTTTTTACAGTTATGTGAATGATTGATAATTTTGTACTCATGGGAAAATAATTATGATGGCGAATGTTGTTAAGTATTTATTTAGTGAGAAATGTATGAAATTATGTAATGTTTTGTTGTTAAAATTATTAAATGTGGGTGCATAACTTATGACGAGTTTTCTAACGTCATGTGTAGGGTCGAATAAACTCTGATTCTGGCTATTAGTGCAGTTATGTCTCGTCGGGACAATTTCTTTGCAAGTTTAAGTCAGTGGAATTTTTTTTCTTCTAAAATTATGTTTTGGAGTTAAGGGGGAAAAATGGGTTTTGTAAGGATGTGTCGTTATCGAAATATATTACACAGATAATTAAAATATTATTTTAACAGTTCTATTAATTTTTGGATGTGTGACTAGAAGCACTGTCTTGTGCTCTTAGTTTTGACTTTTACCGCATATTGGAAGTAGAAACCTCGCTGACACCTCCCGCGATTTTAATCCCCCGCGAGCACCTTCGACAGGCACACGCGCAGAGAAGCCAGAAGTAGTTAGCACGTGCAGGCCATTACATATGTCGCTGAAGCGCGGGACCTCTCCCCCCACCAACCTCTAAAAAAACGGCGTGAACTTGTACACGCCAGAGAAAATCGCTGACAAGCTTGGAAGTGGTTCCATGAGCACTTCTCCCCCCTTAGCAAACCGCGGGGCAACTTGGACATGCACCCCGGAAGGAGAGCTGATAGAGTAAGCTTTAGAGGCAGGTCACCCTCCAAACTACAAGAATCATGTCACATGTATGAAGTATTTTTTGTTCTGCGCACTCCTCCACACCCCTCTCCCCAACAAGGGAAGGCGCATATACAGTTTTAGATAAGGAGCCAAGAGAGGATATAGGCCTCTTTGCAGGGAGGGTGGTTTCTCAGTTTAATCAATCTGTTCGGAGAGTATTTGACCCAGGCAGTTAGAATTGAACGCCAAGAGAGGAAGTCAGTCAGTAAACCAAGGCTAGGGAGATCGGACCCTGGCTGAGTCAGTTAGTCGCATCAGACAATCAGTTGAATAGCACAGTTACGAGAGAGGATGTCCATCGGGACGCTGAGAGGCCTCTGGTTTCGGGCCCCGGCAGAATCAGTTAGACAGTTACCAGAGTTACGTCCGACGAGTAGTATCACCATGATGGGATGCGAGTCAGTCAGTCACTCACCAGTCAGTCAGTTACAGTTATGCACCAAGAAGGCGGAGTCGAGTGGTGAACTTCAACAAGGAGTGCCACATCAAGCGGGTGGGAGTTGTCCAGTGCAACCCTTCGCTGAGAGCCGGGGTGAGGGCTTGCCAAGGGTCTCTCGCTGGGATGTGGTAGGGAAGTAATAACTCAGTTACAACATTGTGCCACGAACGGGAGCAAGTGGTGACATTCAATGATGAGCGCAACATTGAGAGGAAGCCAGCTGAGTGCAACAAGCCAACAAGCCAAGCATGGTTACAGGGTCTGTAACTGTGCCACCCAACTCACCAGACTTCAACAACTGGAACCACTACCCCACAACAAGCACACTTAAGTAACAATGTCGTCGCTTAGGGACGTGACCTGTCACCTAATGTCGCCACTGCATCGGAAAGGTAGCCAGAACACTGTTATTAGCCCTTCAGGCCAAGAACTCGCAGGGTCGAAACATATGAGTTAATTCTCGGCTCAAGGTGTCGGAAAAGTATGTATAAAGTCCCGGAAAAGTTCCAGGAATGTATGAACAAATTCCCGGGCAAATAATCCTGTTAAAACCAAGACATGATGAAGTCATTTTTTGAGTTACCCTCATTCTTCGAGATACCTTATAGTCTGTGCCATCTAACATTAACTGAGGACCATATGAACCACTCTATACACCACAGGTCGGGAATAGCATCAAGTTAAATTGGCGCCTAACATGGTGCAGAGATAAGTCTGTAGAGACCAAATCAAGAATCAGACTATACCTGAGAGAAGGGGTCACACCCTTAACGAGCTAGTTAGGCGAAAACCGGCTTTGGGGAGCCTTAAACTCTATGGCGCTCAACATTAACCTGCGGCGAGTCATAATGCAGCAAGCGGCCTAAGACTTATCCAGTACGAGATTAGCAAAGAAGTAGGCCATAGTTCACCTAATGGTAAACAATGAAAGTGGCGAGGATGGTGAGAGCCGACAAGAAACGCGAGAGCAACTGGGGACGAGAGTAGCGAGAAGCGGAAAAGCGAGAGCGAAGGCTGAGAACGAAGCGAGGCAGAAATTAGCGTGGAGCAGAAAGCGAGCAGCGGAAACGGGAGAAAACGAAATGTCAATTTCACTGGATGGTGGAAAATGACGTGAGATAGGTCAGGCGGTCAGGGGCGAAAAACAGCGCCTCCAATAAGAAAATTAGGTCATGAGTGCCCTGGATAGCGGAGAATGTCAATGACGAGAATATGTCAGGCAAACGGGTGAATAACTGCACCGCCAGGCAGGAGAAGTGGAGCGTCAGTGAGACACGCTCATCGGGCCACAAATACTTAGAAACAGGAAAAATAAAAGTAGGAACCACTGTAGGCCACTAGGTCACCAGACGGTGATGCAAGGCTTAGAGAGATAGCGGCCAAAAGCATTAAATGCCACAAGGTCGCACAGCCCTGCGCGCTATCAGTTAAGCAAGATACCCGAGTAATCATGTTGGACGGGGCGATAATGTGGCCGCTCGCCAGAGACGTGCTTACCGAAGCCGAAAAATACATGATCCCGAGAAAAATACGAGCGAAGGAGGACAGACAGGCGAGAGCGAAGATGGAAGTGAAGGAGAAGCGCAAGAAGAAAGCGGGCGAAGAACAGACAGTAGGCGAGAAGCTAAGAAATGAAGAGAGGTACACCGACCAAGAAACGAACCTGGGAGACCACAGCCGAAGACGAGTCTGTAGTAGTCCAGAGATGGCAACACAACGGGAGTAAGGAAATGCAGCCTTCCCCCTCCACTCCATGCCAGCTGTCCAGGACTGCAGTAAGGGCAGCAAGACATCCGGCGAAAACAGACACAGTGTGACATGATGTAAGTACTTACTCATGTCACCCATTGAAGGCTAGGGTAGAGTGCCCCACCTCACACCGAACATAAGTGCCACAAAGAGACAGGGCCGGTATGCCCGAACTGACACAGAACTCAAGTGCGACACAGTGTTTTCAGTTTGATCTGTGTAATCATATGTAAATAAGGAAGTTTGGTCTTATTTGGCCGTGCAGACATCACACTTAAGGGTGACTAAGTGTTTTTTTGTTTGATTTACCTGTGGTGGTAAAGTAAGAATATAGGCCAACAGATAAATTGGAGTTTGGGTATTTGGAAGGGCCGATAGTGTGTTTAAATGGCCCGTGTATAAAATATGTTTGTTTTTCCAAGACCACATGTAAAAGCAGCAGAGAGAGAGGGAAGTACAGCTCGGGAACCGAGGTCCCAGTCTAGCAGATAAGAGTGTTGTTTTCTTTTCATGGCCTATGCACCAACATAACTGTCAAAATGAACCATGTCACCAAAACAAAAATGTTGTCAGTAAACTGTGCAAATAACTGCCCGTTTGCCATCTTACTTTTTTGCACATACCAAGAACATCCCCGAGATACCAGGGGACAGAAACACAGAAGAACAAGTACATTAGATCTGGAAATATCACTTTGGGGGATTTAATGTTGTGTAACCCTGTAAATGGTAACCCCTGTACAAAGGTTTGAAACCATATAAGAAGGTTTGTAAGGTAAGGATGTCCGAGATGTTTATCACCCAGTGTATTTTATTTTTGCGAGTTCAAATATGTAGCCAGAAGTTAAAATTGTGCAGTAACATGCAGTCCACGACAGAAATAGAACCCAGAAAAAGTCAGTCATCTGTTGTGACAATCCCTAAACGCTGTGGACTAGTAGACTGTGTTTTAATAGTCCTAGTAAACTTTAAAAATAGCTTTTATTCCCAGTGTATGCGGCCTGCGAGGTATTTGAAAAAAATATATACATAGTAAATAATCAAACCATCAGAGGTGTTAGCCCCTTTTTACAGGCATGGCACGCCTGTTAACCATGAGGGATGTGCATTCTTGAGTGACGAAAGCTGGGCGACCAGATTAGGAGACCGCAGGGCGGAAGGGATAGAGAAGGGCAGGAAGTCTCAGCTGTACCAGTCTACTGGACAAGCCACGCGAGAAAAATATGTCGTAATAGCCTGGCCAGAAGCGAGGCAGCGCGAACATGGACAAGGCTACAGCACAGAATGGGAACTATAGAGATGCAACCGATACAGAAATATTGGCGCGGGTGGGTCAGCTTCGCAGAGACTGGGGTGGATTTGATGTGTAACGCATATTGGACGTAGAAACCCCTTGACACCCCCTGTGGAGAAGCCAGAAGTAGTTAGCGGGTACAGGCCATTCCATGTGTTGCTGCAGCGCGGAACCTCTCCCCTGTCCACCCCTAGTAAACCGCGTGAACTTGTACATGCCAGAGAAAACAGCTGACAAGCTTGGAAGTTGTTCGACGAGCACTCCACCCCCTTAGCAAACTCTGGGACTACTTGGACACACACGCCACGGAAGGAGAGCTGACATGGTAAGCTTTAGAGGCAGGTCACCCCCAACCTACAAGAACCATGGCGCATGTATGAAGTATTTTTTGTTCTGTGCACTCCTCCACACCCCTCCCCACAACAAGGGAAGGCACATGTACAGTTTTAGGGAAGGAGCCAAGAGAGGGTATAAGCATCTTTGCAGGGAGGGTGGGAATTTAAGTTCAATCAATCTGTTCGGAGAGCATTTGACCCGGGCCGTTAGAATCGCGCGCCAAGCGAGGAAGTCAGTCAGTAAACCGAGGCCGGAGAGATCGGACCCCGACCGAGTCAGTTAGTCAGTCAGTTGAATAGCGCAGTTACGTGAGAGGAAGTTCGTCGAAATGCCGAAAGGCTGCGGGGTTCGGGCCCCAGCAGAATCAGTTAGACAGTTACCAGAGTTATTTCGGACGAGTAGTATCACCATGCTGGGACACGAGTCAGTCAGTGTCACTCACCAGTCAGTCAGTTACAATTACGCACCAAGAAGGTGGAGTCGAGTGGTGAACTTTAATGAGGAGCGCCACGTCAAGCGAGTGGGAGTAGTCTAATGCAACCTCGCGCCGAGAGCCGGGGTGGGGGCCCACCAAGGGTATCTCGCCGGGACTTGGTAAGGAAGTAATCAGTCAGTTACAAACCTATGCCGCGAACGGGAGCAAGCGGTGAGCTTCAATGAGGAGTGCCACATCGAGAGGAAGTCAGCTGAGTGCAACAAGCCAACCACAGCCACTCCGAGGGCCTGTAACCATGCCACCCAACTCACCAGACATCAACTGCCGGAACCACTACTCCACAATAAGTACAGTTAAATTTTACCTTGTCGTCGTTCAGGGACATGTCCTGTCACATAATGTGCCTACAGCATCGGAAACGTAGCCAGAACACTGTAATCTGCTCTTCAGGCCAAGAATTCGCAGGGTCGAAACATATGACTAAATTCTCGGCACAAGGTGCCGGGAAAGTATGTATAAACTCCCGGAAAATTTTCGCGAATAAACGAATAAATTCCCGGGCAAATAAACCTGTTAAAACCAAGACGTGATGATGTCATTATTTTAGATACCCTCAACCTTCAAGGCACCTTATAGTCTGTGCCATCTAACATTAACTGAGGACCTTATGAATCACTCTCTACACCACAGGTGGGGAATAACGTCGGTTTTTTAGCCTTTTATATTTCATATTTAGGTTCTCGTGATTGTGTGAGTAAACAACACTGGTTATATTTTAGTAGACCTAGTTCCAGGTGCTTGACATTTTGCTAAACATTTGCATTTATTGAATTATTATTATTATTATTTTAATGAATGTGTGTCTTCCTTAAATATTTAACACGTATAATTTAAACGAAGGGCATCTTAACGTTGTGTAGAATTTTTGGTTAATTTTGTGCAATTTTACAAACTTGTGTGCAAATATTAAAGTGTTTATCAGTGGTACTTGGAGTTGTTATCTTTGCTCGTATACTATCAAAATAAATATATTAAGTCAGAGAATTATGGATATTATCAATTAGATCTGCATTTAAAGTTAAACAAACATGAAAAATAACTCATTTGTTGTCATGTGTATTATTTCTTTGTAGAGCTTTATTTGCTGCTCGCGCAGTTGTAAGAGATAATAACAAAGTGTACAATTTCCCATCCCCTGTCACTGTAGAATCATTCTCTCGGTATTCATTTTTCGACAACCATTCGTAGGCATATATTTGTGTTATCTTAAACGCACATCGCAGTGTCTGTGTCATATTTTGGTCTTACAGTGCACAAATATGCGGTTTTTTTTGTACAGTTTAGTACAGTTCTCTGCGTACTGTAACTGTACAAAACACAGTACCCCACAGTGCCGGGAAGGAAGCATTGCGATCTTTCATGCCAATAATGCGACCCCATAAAACTTGCTTATATTTCTGTCGGCCGCTCTTAAATTCTGTTGCGGAATTATTGTTAACCATTGCCAAGCAAACAACGACAGTTTGACTTCAGAAAAAGATGTTCACACAGAAAAGCTGACAGCATAAATCACGTGAACGTTGTAGCGTGTTATTAGTTTGTAGCCAGTGCGCCTTGACCAGTGGCCAATGAAATGCTTCAGCACTGTTGTAGTAAACATATTATATGAAAACGATAATGATACCTCAAGTACGAGGGGACTGGGACATATCGAGGCTCTTAGTGACGCTCAATGTAGTCCGTGGAGAAATTTCTCAGAAATTTAGGGTCAATGCTCCCTGATTTGGTTGTTTTATTAATTTATCTTACATGTGCACACAGGCCAAGCACGCAGCAGCTAATTTACAACATTTCCGTAGAAATCACTTAGGCAACGATGATCCGTACAACACTTATGAACACAAAGTTTCATAATTGAAAATAAAATTACTTTTAATTGACGTCATAATAAAACTAAGGGATAAGAATTTATTTATGCACTGGAGGGAAATAACTGCCTTCATTAGTAATTTTTTCTCTCATAAAGTGGTTTTATCTTTGCAATAATAATGTGGATCAATGGCTTTTTTAAAATATGAAACACACACCTATGTTTTACACGGCCAGTTATCCAACCATCCTAAAATTGAGCACAGTTTAGTGCCCCCCTTATGTGCTGTTGTCTTCAAATCCATGGATTATTTGTTGCTTAGTTACAGCGGCACCGTCAGCTGGGCTCGATGCCCGCCTGGATAAATATTGCTCTGTGACTGGTCTTTTAGAAACGTACATTGTTCAGCTGCGTTGCTGTAAGCGAAGCAAAACCACCGCTATATAGCCGTTTGCTAGAACATACTCAACAAGCAACACAACTCCATACACGTTTCTTACAAACAAGTCCGTACAACAACATATTTACTCGCAAAAAACTGTTAGTATAGCCAATTAGAAACATTGAATTCAGTCAGCTGACATGGAGTTTCCCAGGTGATGAGCTCTGGGCCTTTATCCGCCGTGTGGTCGTTTCGTGTTTGTAAAAACTTACTGAAGATTTCTGGGGTTGATTATTAAAGCATTTAAAATTTTTTAAGTCAACTGAAATATAGCATGCAGCAGAAATTATAGCAGTGGCATATAGCACAGGTCTTTCGCAAAGTATGATATTCGATTACTTATATTATTTTCAAATGGAAATAAAATAACTTTTAGACAACTTAATAAAATTTATTAACTACTGTAAGTATTTAAAGTTCCCGCGTATAGCACTATACGGCTCACCCATAAATATTTGTGCCGAAAAATTTTAATACAACAATCAAATGAGTAACAACTGGAAAAAAAAAGTGACAATAAATTATTACCATAATTCATGCATAAGCATTTGCGAATATATAACGCAAAAATTAGAACATTATTATTGTTCGCCCTTCGCAGAAAGTTTTAGATGCAGATTTGACTGAAAATAGAAGTTTATATAGAAAATTTTTATTTAACATTTACAAAAAAAAATAGCAAAAAAAAAAAAAAAATATTTTATATATGATTATCTGTTCACAATCACATCTATAGATAAAATGTAACTTTTTTATTAAAAAAAAAGCATATTTTAATTTTTTGAATGCTTTTATTTGGTATGTATTAAGAACGCTCTACCTTAAGTCGAAAGGTATCTGGTTATATTTCCAGCAGGGTAGGGCATTTTTAAGTTATAGATAGTTTACTTCCCGTTTGTAGGGAAGTCATAGCATACTTTCGCCTTAATGCCGCAAACATGTTTATCGAGTATATGGGCATTATACAGGTTCCATTCGCTTTCAATCATGCGTCATATGATAATCTCGGACTGTTAAAAAGTTTTGTAATCATATTCGAGTATTCAACATTTACACTCGAAGGAAAATTTTAAGTTTTATTTTTTTGGGATGCACCGAAATGACTGATAATAATTAAGCTACAGTGTCATGTGTCCAAATATTTACGTTTCCTATTGCGTCACGCATTAAATTAAAGCAGCGAAGTATGAATCCTCTGAATTACAGGCCAAAGTGACAATTTTCATTAAAAGTATGCCTTGCAACCGATATCACTACAAAACACGATAAGCAGGTACTTCAGGCTAACAGGAGGAAGGAAAATAAATCAGCTGGCGAAGTCACCAGAAGGACATAACTTGTGGGCTCAGTTGTCGACATAATGTGCAGCCCATCGAATCATCCGCGTGATTTATGTCTCGGGGAGGGGTGGGCATGCGAAAGACATTGTGTATCAGGACAGAATTCGCACGGAAGTAGATATATCGCGTGTCACGCACCCGCCAATTATCTCGACTTGCAGCGGGCGCTGCTGTTTTCGTGGAACACGACGCGACCATCGATGGCGACCACTCTGAACATCCGCTAAAGCAGAAACCTTGGTTTGAGACGGCTGTGTCTGTAACCCTTACGGGGCCCGTCTACTTTGTGGCGAACTCGGTGGCAGTGGGTTTGTAATACACATTTTCAGTTAGCTAAGGAACATAAAAAATAATTTCAGGCTAGGGCGGAATAGAACTTTCAACACATCGCGCTTTTGCAAACAATGCTTTGAAGCTCTTCAATGTGGCCAAAAATGACATTTTGTGACTGCTTTAGCTTAACATTTTCTGGTTGAATGATGCGAGACTAACATAGGTCCCTGAGTTAACCAGACTACATACTTTCCAGCAATAAAATTATAAGGTTTCCGCATAAATAGCCACAAGTACACGCATCACGACGAGACCACGCCACGCACATTTAAAGAGACTTGAACGCAGCGGTGATGGCGAACCTGGTGCGCGAGGCAGCGTCCCCCTCATCTCTCCAGCACCTCTCTTGCCTCATGCGTGGGAGAAAATGTCCAGGTAGGCCCTTAAGTTACGTTCTTTGAATTATACTTGCAATGGGGGTAGTAGAAAAATTGAAAAAAATACTTCGGACGTAACGCCGCTACACAGCTATGTCGACAAGGAAAACTGAGGATGACATTGAAAATATATACAAAAACAAGAAAAGACTACTTGTTGTTTTCGCGTATGTGTTTTTTACCTTGGCGAAATAGAATCTCTGCAGTGGTGTATCTCCGAAGTATTTTTTTCATTTAATCAGAAGTACTTAACTCATGTAACAAATATACCACTGAAGCAAAAAAAATAAAAGTTCAGTTGGAAGGGCAACTTGAGGTTTTAAGTCCGCGTTGACTCTTCAGTGGTTTTCTTTAGTAACTACTAAAACACCAGCATAATGCGTGCCGCAAATTCTAGTAAACATAACGTAGTACAGTTTTGTTTTATGTGGAACATATGATTGCACAGGTATAGGCGCGTTTATAACGTTATGTCTCTCCTAACGCATAAATAACGAAACTTGTGCAGAATGAGTATTACAGGACCAGCTCTCTCAGTTTTACGACTTTATTATTGTGACTGACTGAATTTCACATGGAACTAAAGCGAGGGAACAGCATATAAGTTAATTTTACCAGACTTTTTTAAAGAAATTCATTGTAATAAATTGAAAAATTACTGCTCTTTTTCTAGCGTTTCGAAACGAAGTGTTGTTGCTTGTGTAATTTTCCGGAGAATAAAGTCAAAATGGTTTGCTTGATCGCTGATGTGTAACGTAACTAAATAAGAGTTCAACTGCAAGTTAAATTTCACGAATGGAGGAAACGCTGAGTGCGCGATTATTATTTAGACCTTCTTAACAAGGTATCGCACATTGGATTTTTTTCTGTGGTATCAGTTAATATGTGGATCGGAATGTGTTATTCTACGAGCGGGTCATTTTATGACCTCTCATTAATTTTTTCAGAAGAAAGCATTATTATGAAGAAAGAGCTGTATGACAGAATCAAAGAAGACTATGTCATTCATTTTGCAACGAAGTTTTACTAACCGAGCAACTTACGACAGTATGATTCTCAAGCATGCTAGCTACAAAGACGTTGCCAGTTACCTAAAAAATTATGATCATTGTCTTTACGAGAGCTTCCTAACATGACGAATTATGGACTCTTGTAATTTACGGTAAAACCATCAGTAGATGAATGTATTATATCTAGTAAATTAGGTTGTTTAATCCCTTCACGGGTTACTTTCAACTTTCATGAAGCCCTGCTTAGGTTCTACTTCCAGGATATTCCTCAGCCCCATGCGAACAAAGCTTAACCACGTCTAGGAAATTACAAGAAGCGGACAACGCACTGTGTTCGTGCGCACTCAATGTAACAGTATTTTGCATAAGAACTATTTCTTACTAGGCATTACCAACACACATACCTTCTCACTGTTTTTATTCGTATATATAATAAAAGAAATATTATAATTCACAGATAAAACATAAGTAAAAGTTATATTTAACAAAAAATAAGGCACTCGTATGTTAACACGCGTATGAAACTATTTGGTATATGACCTATGTAGAAATCAGCCAAGCAGGTAACACATGAAGTAATTTTTCAAAAGTTTAATTTTAAAAAGTGAGAAGAAATTGCCAATATATTATATATAGTAGATATTCGCTGCAAGTATATATCGCCATATTTTGGAATATTGATTTGTACATGTTAGTAACTGTAATTTTTGTATACCTACAATACATAGAAGTTGCGTTTGAATACATGGCTTTTTAAAAATGACTCTAATGAATCTCAACTACATTTCACGAAATCGCTTTAAAACTAAATCACCATAAGCCCTTTGAAGTGAAGAACAATGCTACAAGAGATCAAGAAGGATACATTACGAAGATTTTATGGTTTTGTGTTCTTATTGAGTCTATAAATCTTAATTTACTCGCAATTTTCAGGCCACTAAATATTTATTAAAAAAAATTAAAGCAGAAACGTGGCCCGGGAAAAGATGCACAAAGTATTTTTTGTTTAAAAGCAACATCGTGAAAGGTGACCGAGACAAACCTAAAATAATTTAAAACTTAAAACACAATCCTTTCACTTGGCCGGTCCCGCGCTAGGCGGCCGCGTTAAATGCGTCCTTATTTCTTTTATCGTTCGTATAAAAAGTAGCAAATACAATCTTTTCGCAGTTTCTTCACACATTTTGAATTTAACCTTTGAAAAATCACCTCACGTATTATTTCCTAAAAATGCCACGTACCGCATACGTTTTATAAGTACCTTATTTTCGGTTAAATTGATATTTTAAGTATATATTTCCTATAAATTTAAATATTTGTTTTATTATTAATACAAATAAAAACTTAGAAAACAGGGGTGTTGGTAATGTGTAGACATAAACAGTTCTTACGCAGGAGATGTTCAAAGTGAGTGCGTACGAATGCGGTGCGTTGTCCCTTTGGTATAATTTTCTACACTTAGCTATGCTCTGTTTGCATGAGGCCGAGGAATAGTTTTGAAGTAGAAACTTTAGCAGGGCTTCAGAAAAGTTGGAAAAAACCGCGAATGGACTCTTAATATATATTTCTGTTTTTCATAAGATATTATAGACTATTTTACGTTATATAAGAATATACTTGTAATTATTTTCAGCTTTTAGAGAAAGCGAACGTATCACCAAAAATAAATTATATTACGAGTCTGAATATGGGTCTCAGCAGATGGGAGCATATCACTTTTCCACCTCCCCAAAGCCGACGCAGGTTCAACTTCCAGTGGGGTCACACCCAGATATTCACATGTGGGTAAACGTGGCAGACGTTGCCAGCGGAAGGCTGGCTTTCTAGGTGTACTCCAATTTTGGTCGCCATTGCATCCCGCCACTGCTTCATACTATAGCTTTCCTATACTTCGCCCAAAAAGTCTAAACATCTATACATAGATATTACTCTCTATGAGCATTAAAAATGTTTAAACACAATCATTCCACGAAATATATGCCACGATTTTCAACATTTACAACAGAAATAATCTTTGATATTGTTTGAATTTGTTACTTATTAATTTTACATCCTACTAATTATTTTATATAGACAAATAAAATATTAAACATAAGTTCCAGTTTCTACAAGAAAATTAATAATATTCAAGTTCACAGATATATGAAGCAATGTGACATGTACCAAATAAAACACCAAAATGTAATATAGAAACAAGTGCAAAAATATTACGTAGATACCTACTTTAGTTCTTGGAGATTGTGAACCAGTTTAAACATTTTATACGTTATTCACGGTAAACTGAGCATTTATAGATGCCCTTCTTCAGATCTACTTGTGTATCCTTCCGTTTTATGTAAAATTTACATTGCCATGGGCCTGAACATTTTATACATGCGTCGGTCAAGTGAAGCTGTGCAGTTATTAGGAATATAAATGTTAAATCAGTAATAATATTTATAATCTAATGTGTATAAAATAAGACGCACTAACTTCTGTGGCCATCAATTTAAAGACTATCCCGAAACAGAACTTAAAACAATTTAACTACATTTATCAATCGGCTGCCAACTTAACTGCGAGCGGGCATAGCTTTGTGTACTGTAGCATGTATGTATTTATGGACATTTGTTTCATTTTCACAGGTTTGTTTCAGAACTACTTATTTTGCCTTGAACAGCCTTTAACTCATGCAGACCCCGTATTAACGTGTATATTACGCACGTGTAGGTAATTTTCGGTCTTTATACTGAACACTGTGAATCTCAGTGGCCAATGATCTAAGCTGTGGATAATGATTCATAAAAAAATCTTACTGCACTAGTTTCTCGATTGTAAACTAAAATATAGCTGGACACGAAGATTACAGATCATTGGTTGTCACAACGAAATAAGCGTTGTTTAGACTTCAGTACAGCACGCAACAAGCAACTTCTTGTTTGCAACATCTGCAAATTTGAATAAAATTGGTAATGTAAAAGTTAAAAAGTTGACTAGGTATGTTTCCCGCAGCGGTTACATTGAGGGTCGCGGACCACACGCGTGGAACCCTGCCGGCTCCAGTAAAGATTAGGCCGGGGTCCCGGAGTGACGTCACCGCAGGCCGGGCCGGGCGCATGCGCACGCCGCCCCCAGCCCCTGGGGTACGGCGCGTGCAGGCAAACCCGGCAAGCGTCGCTATGACGCAGTCTGCCTGAACCGCAGGCAGCGGCCGCCTCTCCGGCGCATAGAACACACAGCCCTCTTAACAACACACACTGCACGGAGCTTCCGAAATATATTGTCCATTCACGGTTACTTCCGACTTTTCTGAAGCCGTGATTTAGTTACACTTCCTGGATATACCTCCGCCTCAAGAAAACAGAGCTTAACCGAGTCTAGAAAGTTACACTAAATGGACAACGCAGCGCATTCGTGCGCACTCATTCTAATAATATCTTGGATAATAACTATTCATTGCCAGCGATTACCAAACACGCCTATTTATATCTGTCCTTATTAATATTATTTATACATGAAATACTACAATCTATACATAAAATATAGGTAAAAGTTCAATTTAACCAAAAATATAGCCATTTTCATGTTAACGCAAGTATAAAACGCTTGTAATACATGGCGTACTTAGGAAAAAACCAAACACGTCATACGTAGGGTGTTTTATTAAAGTTTTGATTCAAAAAGTGTGATGAAACCACGAATAAACAATACACTGTTTGCGAACTAAATTAAAACGCCCCTATGCCTGGCACGTCAACTGGATTGCAAAGTGTTTGAAACACCTGTTTTCCCGTGAAACTATTAAACGAGAGTCCAATGCGCTGGTTTGCGATAAGAACACACCATTCTGACAGGGCCTATTGAGTTCTTTTAAGAAGTCACCCAAAATATAAACAAAATTCCGGAGCACTCTAACATTGCAAAAATGACCTTTTCAAAGCGCTGTATCTCAAAACATACCCGTCAGACCAGTCCAAAACTCTTTAAGGGCCCCGCATCGAACATCCCTACACAAACCTCACCATAAAAATACTAGCGTCACAGCTTAAAGTCCCATAGAAAAGCGCAGCAAGACGAGAACACTGCATGCCAGCTCAAAGCCTTGCACGTTGCGACGATGACGCAACTGGCGTGCGTGGCATTATCGCCCTTATCGCTCCCGCATTTCTTCGGCTCAAACGTGGCAAACAGCTTCAGGCCTAGAAGTGTGGAAGCGCTAAGGGCGACCTAGATGGGCGCATCATATACCTCATCGCCTCTATGAGCAATGCACTGAACTGACGTGTAGTCGCCCTCTCGTCGACTCGCCTCTTCAGATTCTCAGAGGTGACCCTTATTGTTTTATCGCGTAAAAATAAAGACAAAGCGTTTATGTTCACGAGGTGTGAAAATAAGCATGTTCGGAAAATTTCACACCTAAAAATGATTGTGAAAAGACCGTTTTAGCCCCTTTCCACATTATAAAAATACGCTTTAGAAACGGGACGGACTCCACCTTCTGGATGTAGAACATTTCTTAAATGCTAGTCGCTTGCAGACATTGCTAAAAAAAAATTGAACAATTTTTAAATGTCAGACCTAGAGCTGGAGCTCTGTATTCTGTCTTAGGGCCTGCCAGATTGCATCCTGTAGAGGAGATGGTTTGTAACCTTAAGTTGAACAAGTTATTTTAAGTTTACAGGTTTATTAAAGCCAATATAGAATGTTCGGGAACTCAGTGCCCTAACCCCAGACATAGTTTATTTGGACCAATAGTAACACAAAAGCCCTATTCACTTATTTCAGGAAACTTATTTTTATATCAAATAAATATGTTTAAAGTTGCGGCGTTCAACACCTGCATAACCTGCGTGTAGGACATGTTGCATGGGAACAAGTTGCGCGACACTGCGTATGTAAGAGTTCAGTCTCGCGCGCCTAGGACCTATGCAACTTGTCCTTCACGCATCTGCTCACCACCTTGTTCTCCAGGTGGGGACAACGTGAATTTGAACACATATGTTTGATATAAAAATTAGTTTCCGGAAATAAGTGTAAAGAGCTTTTGTGTTACTATTGGACCAACCAAACTATGTCTGAAGTCTGGGCAATTGCGTTTCCGAACATTCTATATACAAAAATCAAAATACGGTAATCATAAAAACAATTTATGCCTACCTGATGAGCAAATATTTTATCGGGATGATACATTCATACAGCGCGATATTTGATATTCCACTAAAACGTGCAAATTTACAGCATACGAAACAGTTATACAGTAACGCATCACGCTGACAAAATATTTACTCTTAAAGTTAGCATCTTATATTACTCTCCCTCTCATGTAACTTGGCAAGATTTTGACAGTTCAAATAAAGTAGCGCCAAATGTTTACTTTTCGTTTATGTATCCTTTCGCCATCAGCTGGTGCGTCAATTAGAGGCTGTATATTTGGTCAAAACGCTGTCAGTTAATCCACTTGCCATTCTACTGTATTGCTAAACGGATTATAAGGTATTTATAGACTGACATCTGTCTAAAAAAAAAAAAAAGGTTATAAAAATAAAAATATAAAACCTTGCCAATAATTAAATATTTACTAACTCTTTTAATTTGTCCGAGACAGTGAATTTGGGTTAACATTTGCGAGACTCTAATTGTAGCTTTTTTCACACTTTGGACGTCATAGCTAACATAACTGGAACTAAAAGTAATTCGGGAAACTTGATTGACAACGCACTTTTATTAGCCAACAACTCACCAACGACTATCGATTACAAAGCAGTAATACTGCTATTACTGATACTAAACAGTTCGAGTTGGAAATATGTGTTGTGAAATAACGTATGAATTGCTTAAAAACTATTCACGCGTGTCCCACTTTGTTCATTTTATTAATACAATATATGTGGTAACAACACGGAAACAAGGAAATGGGTTTTCGGTAGGACAATATAGTGCATAATTTACGTAGACCAACGATTACTGGACGAATAGCAATTACTAGTACTCGAAATTGCTGTACACGAAATATATGTTACTTTAAAAGTTATGCAGATCACGTGGAAAAATAAAACTATTGGCAGATGTTCGTAAATTTGTTATATTTTACACACGAAAACTATTCTTTCTGTCGTAATGCTTCGAGAAAGAGCGGACAGATGGCGCGCACGGCTTAACAGGGCGAGGTATGAGACGTTTGTGTTGCTCAACAGGTAGCAGCATGTTGGCCGGCTTCTTGAACCCGTCTTTTTAAAAGTAGACTTTTCTTCTATTAAAAAAGTAAGTAGCAAAGTTCAATACATGCTTCTATCATATTTTGGGCCTTGTCCCGCTAAAGCATTTTAAGATACACTGACGCATGCCACATTGTAGGTTGTCATAACGCACACCATACCCCACCCCCAACACCCCTCCCTCAAGGGCCTCCCAGTAGCCACCTGCATCGGGACAACCCATTAACGTGTGGCGAAGCCAGGCCGGCCCAAGGGAAGCAGTTACATGTGTCAAGGTTGCCTCGGACCCCCACCCACCACCCCGAACAAAACCGCATGAAACTTGGACACACCGAATATATGCCAAGATAGGCTAGCGATTTCAGCCCACAAGGGAATTAAAACATGTTCTAAAGGTGAGACACACCAGAAAAAGGGCTTACAGCATTGGCATGGGCCACTGGCCTACACATCACCCCCTCTCCCTCTACAACAACAACAGTCCTGNCCTCCCAGTAGCCACCTGCATCGGGACAACCCATTAACGTGTGGCGAAGCCAGGCCGGCCCAAGGGAAGCAGTTATATGTGTCAAGGTTGCCTCGGACCCCCACCCACCACCCCGAACAAAACCGCATGAAACTTGGACACACCGAATATATGCCAAGATAGGCTAGCGATTTCAGCCCACAAGGGAATTAAAACATGTTCTAAAGGTGAGACACACCAGCAAAAGGGCTTACAGCATTGGCATGGGCCACTGGCCTACACATCACCCCCTCTCCCTCTACAACAACAACAGTCCTGNAAAAGGGCTTACAGCATTGGCATGGGCCACTGGCCTACACATCACCCCCTCTCCCTCTACAACAACAACAGTCCTGGCACATGGAGGATGGGTCATTGTTCGGCACCTTCCACCGCCTTCCCCTAACGAGTGAAGACACATGTAAGCTTCTAAGGGGGTAGCCCGAGAGTATAAAAACCAATGCGTGGGATATAGAGAGGGTTATTCAAGTTAGTTACAACAGTTGCATCAGTGGCATCACATTAGTCGAAGGAGTCGTCAGTCATCACACCGAGAGACGCGAGGCAGTCGGGTGAGCCAGTCGCAGCCGGGGTTCGGACACCGGCAGAGTCAACCAGAGACAGTGTTAAGGAGTCATTCATATCGGGGCAGTCGGAAGCTGTGATACTCCGCGCCGGAAGGCGCCGGGTGGGGACCCGCCGGTCCACATGTCGCCACGACGAAGTTAGTCAGTGATGTAGATCAGTCTAATAAGAAGTTCGGGAGCGTCAATTGAGTCGAGGCCGGGGTTCGGACCCCGGCAGAGGCAGAGTCAGTGAGTTAGGGTGTTTCATATCACCATGCTGAGAGGTGAGACATTGATGTAGACAGTCGTCCAGTAACTCTGCGCACCGAGAGGCGCCAGACGTGAGGCAGTGTTAAGGGTTAAGCCATATCGTGACAGACAACCAGTACTCTCCCGCGCCGCGAGGCGCTGGACCAGAGTCAGTTCAGTCAGAACAGCCGTACCGCCAAATCGGGATGTGAAACGCGACATCGAACCAGGGCGTCGAATTGTAGCCTCACGAGAGGCACCACGCGAGAGGAAGTAGACTGCGCCGGATAGCGTCGAAGCACCACAGCGTGACGCAGAAGGCGATACTGAGAACGGAAGGGGAGAGAACACGGAACAGCCAGTCCAAGGGCCTGTAAAAGGGCCACCCAACTCACCAGAACACAAGTTACCGCCGGAGCAACACCAAACAGCAGAATACAGTNAAGGGCCACCCAACTCACCAGAACACAAGTTACCGCCGGAGCAACACCAAACAGCAGAATACAGTTAAGTAACAATGTCGTCACTCAGGGACATGCCCCCACGGCGACGGAAACGTTAGTCAGAGCACCGTAATCAGCCGTTCAGGCTCACACTCGCAGAATCAGTAACGTATGAGTTAATTCTCGGCACAAGGTGCCGAGAAAGTATGTGTTATTCCCGCAAAAGTGCCGGGAATTTATGTATGAATTCCCGGTCAAAGAAACCTGTTAAAACCAAGACTTTATGAAGTTATTGTTTGATATACCCGATTCAACATTCCCAGGCGCCCTTAGTCTGCACCAGAAAAGTAACTCAGAACCTATGAACCATCCTGTATACTAAAGGTGGGGATTAGCGTCAACGTCAGTCTGAAAAAGTAGTTTTTAACTATATTTTGGGGCTCCAAAATAATATTTACAGCATACGTCGTAACTTTAAAGTACCATTCCGTCCTCGTCTGGGGTATCATATCTTTTTGTAGGTAAACGTAATGGGGGCACTCTCAGTGGTTTCGCCAAAGAACCAGGATTTCAAAACTCTACAACGCAGTTCAAGTGCTAGGCAGACAGAACCTTTAAGGAGTCTGTGGAAAGTTATCGCAGTACGCGAATTCTCGAATCACAAATTTAAGAGCTGAATTTTAACTACTTAGTATAGTTTGTAGTTTGATGAAATTGTGTTCATCGAGAAGAGATCTGATCACTCGTAACTGTAATACACAAAAATATNTATAGTTTGTAGTTTGATGAAATTGTGTTCATCGAGAAGAGATCTGATCACTCGTAACTGTAATACACAAAAATAGTTGACACAGTATGCGTACTTTGATTTAAAAATTGCTTAGTACTATTTGCGAATATATATTAAGGATCTAAACTTAAAAATTGGTAAAAATGAAAAAAAAAAAACCATTGACTCAAAATTATAAAAGTAACACTATTTACGACTCCGTCATTTTAAAATTTATGTATANAAAAAAAAAAAACCATTGACTCAAAATTATAAAAGTAACACTATTTACGACTCCGTCATTTTAAAATTTATGTATATCAAAGAAAATGTTTTTTATAAAACCAAATTTTCTACCCCCTAATTCGAAAAGCAGTCTAAAAAATGTATTCGAGAATTACAGATTGTCTCAACAATTGCTGTATATGATTGTTTCAAATATATTGTCAATAAAACAAACCCCATCTACATATATGAAGTACTTAAAATTCAAGTCCTGGTATTATTTTTCTTAAATCAACACAGATCATGGCAGTTGATTATCGATATTGCACACTGCTCCTTAGAAAATTCTTCTTACAAGTTAATTAATTTTGAGCTAATGGGAAATAAAAATATATTTGTGCACTAGAACGTTTCCCACATAACGCCTTCTCGATTATTATTGTATCGGAATTAAAAACACCAACAACATTTTAATTAAATGATAAATCTTGGTTTCAAAGTAACCTGATACCTACTGCGTTACGGAGGAGCCATCTGTTCATATTTCAATCCGGTGATTTCAAACGCTGGACACTGAAAAATAAACACGTTTTTNGTTACGGAGGAGCCATCTGTTCATATTTCAATCCGGTGATTTCAAACGCTGGACACTGAAAAATAAACACGTTTTTGTCTGTAAATGATTAAAAACAATCAACACTCTCCCAAATATGGAAGGGACGTTTCTATGTAAACACACACACNTTTTGTCTGTAAATGATTAAAAACAATCAACACTCTCCCAAATATGGAAGGGACGTTTCTATGTAAACACACACACTTAAGTACTATGTGGCGCCGCAGTGCGTGAGAGGTTAGCCTGCTCGCCTTCCACTAAGGTGAATCGGGTTCAAACCACGGCCGGGTAACTCCCGGTTCATCGCATGTGCGAATAGTGCCGGACGATGCCGCTGGCAGGCGGGTTTTTTCGGGGATCTCCCGTTTCCCCGCCCTTTCATTACGGTGGTGCTTTATACTCACCTCAATCACCCTAATCGGCTCTCAAGACCTCACTGTTAAGAGCTGCACAAACCTCTTCACTCTTCACTCTTCTAAGTACTATGAGTTATTGTCAACAACGCAGGACATATAGACCACAGTGGTTAGGTTTGTGTGCGTAGACTTGCACTTATGACATTGTAGAAACTAAAATAAAACATCAGAAGTGTAAAAATTTATATATTTTTTAATTTTTCCATTTTATAAAATGGAAAACATTTTACTTCAAGGAAAAACATATTTTTATTGTAACTGTAACAGGTTCGGGTGATTTTCAATATTAAATTCAATGATAGAAAATGCCACGTTTGCCAAATTTGAGCCAAAAATTGCACTTCAGCATTATATTTCCTAATATAAACTACCAAAATAGTTAAATAAAAATAAAAATTACTTGATAATGTCTTAAAACGGCTTATTAAATTTACATTGCCTGACATATGCTTTCGTACAACGTGTTTTGAAAATAACTAATTGATTCTCCATAAGTTTAATTAGAAACAACAACGCCCAGGTTGCAATTAGTTATGTGCTAGGCGAAGCAGAGCCATGGAAACGATAAGGAAAAGCAAGGCGTAGTTTTCCGCCCAGGGCGCAGCCAGCTTAAGGCTATTAAATACTGCTCTGAAAGTTGGGAAGGCAAATTAGAAAAAAAGTTCTCACAGGAGGGGAAAAACGAGCTCGGCGTACGAGACGAAAAAATGCGGATCATCACAACGTCGTCTCTTTTTTTTTTTCTCTCTCCCATCCCACTGGTAACAATGCGAATGTTTGTGGCAGCAGAAAATGTTACGCTATGGTTGCGTTCAGGAAAACAGAGGTCCGTAAGTGCCGCTTGCACGCACTGACGCGCCGGAAGGAAGGGAGTCTACCAGCAAAACGCCGTAAACAATTAACACGTACGTTAGAGAGCAAGACAAAATGCCAGTCCCGAGACAATAAAACTGTAAAACCAGCGCTTTACGCTAGCTCTGAACAGTCTGCCGGAGAACGACGCACATAAATATTCTGTAACTTGGTTTTGTGATGTTGGAAAATAAATATTTCCCATTTATATTTTTTAAATTTTCTTTGTAAATGAACCAACGCTGTTACCTGCCTTCGTGTGCTTGCGTGTTTGTGCATTCGTATGCATGTGCATTCCTATGCATGTGCATTCCTATGACATGCCGGCTTTCGCTGAAATTATTTCAAAGTAATTATATTTGTGATGTTTACAGGAAAAAGATGTTTGCAAGTACTGATATTCAATTAAATTGATCGTAAATTGCTTGGATCGTAGCACTAACAGTCANAGGAAAAAGATGTTTGCAAGTACTGATATTCAATTAAATTGATCGTAAATTGCTTGGATCGTAGCACTAACAGTCACTTTCTCCTAATGTACACATTAAATAAAAATGTAATTGTTCGGCAAACTTACTTTCTCGGGTTAATATACTTGTTACATAAACTATTCATTATTATTTTGCAATACATCAACTTTGTAAGCTCTCAAGGCGTCGGTGTTAAGAGCCACCGAAATCTCTTCACTCACTCTCATCCACTTAAAGTGAGTTTATTTATATAGTTAATTTTACACGATATCCGAGGTCGAGTCGTCAAATTCGCAACCTTGGGAACATGAGATTCTGAATTGGAGTCGAATATGAGCCGTGGCTGTCATAAGATGTAATTTTACCTCATATTTTCAAGTCAACTTCTTTACGGCAAAAACGTGGAATCCTCTTCTCCCAATGAAAAGAGCCAAAAAATATTTCCTTCAACCTGTCTAGATTTAATTTTGTATTTAATAATTCAGTTTCTTTCGTGAGAATAAGATAACAGCTTGGCTCAAAATAATAAGCCTATTTACACAGTAGTTAAAAATGCATAGTAGATCATATAATGCATTATGTTACATACGTTGGCTCCAAAGAAAATATTTACTTCAGACATATACCCGTCTGCTTTATTAAAGCATTAGTGAAATAACTGGATTATCGTAATTTGTATACCACGTGCGTGACGTAGTTTTGAAGGGGCCAGTGCAAGCCGGAATGTGCGGAAATAAAGCTCAGCAGGAGTATGTTTTTTGGTTGACTCTTGGGTTAGATATAGAAGCAACGCACTTTCTGAGCATAAATCATTCCCTCAGCTAGATGGGAACCGAGACTGAAACCCTGTTCTATTGGGAGTGCAGCATTAGAAGAGGAAATATTTTGTACACGTGACCAGGCGAGGTGGTGCAGTGGCAAACATTCATACTCGCATTCGAGAGGGCCTGGGTTCGATTCTCTGCCCGGCGATCCTGATTTTCTGTTTTGCATGGTGTCCCTAAACCACTCCTGTCAAATGCTGGGATGGTTCCTAACTACCAGACGTTGGTAATTCCTGCCCCGTTCCTGCTTCTCTGAGCAACTTGCTCAGTCTCTGATAACCTCGCTGTCTACGAGACTTTAAGCCGTACCCATCCACTTTTTTCTACTTGGGTGTTAATGATGCCAGCTTTTATCACCAGTGAGAAGGTTTATTGCCAAATCTTACAGCTGAGTTCGACTAACAGGCATCAAACATGGAATCCGCCGTGGTGCTATAAAGCGCTCCGATCATGCTTCTTCTTGCTGGTAGCCACAGACAAATGAAGAGTTTGGATATTAGATGGAACCTACTTATTCTTGAGGCCGGTAATAACGCTGAATGTGTTCCTGGGTGCACGTGCGCCCATCCAAACTTGCTAATAAATACTCGGGTTTATTTACTCGGCTATGTTACAATCACGAGCCATGATTGCCAAATATTACGTATTGCAACTATTAGGGGCCTCAGAAGATATGGAGGTATACGGACAATTGATACAATAAAAGTTAACAAAGTCTGTTACACAAGTTGTCAACTAGTTGTGCATGACATAATATTATTTAATTATCTTAATTTCTATTTTTTCCTCTATTTTCAGAAGTATGTAACTATGTTTCGGTTATAGCAACAGTGCCTTAGAAGAAGAATTAAATTTCAATTTCAGCTGCGTGGAATTTCGCACGGAAGAAAATGACTTTGAATATCGTTATTGATTAAGCTGATGATTTGATGATCATGACTTTCTGTCGTGGTATCAACTGGTTACATCTTTATGTACTATGGAGTCAAACGTTTTGTGGTATGAGAATAAAATAATAAAAAAATTAAGTTTCGTGAAATTTATGAGTGCGTGAGCTATAGAATTATGAAATATTACGGCAATCTTAAAACATATTTAGGAATTGTTTGTTAAAGTTTATTGGGAAGTCGGAAAAGAAAATATGTAACGTTCTCCATTACACCATCATGTTAGGACGATTGGTAATACACATGTTAGTAATTTTGATTATCATTGCATGAAATTGTTATGATCATCACTGACCAAAACAAAATTCAATATTAGCTACTGATTTCAAGAAACAGGAAGAAAAAATCACACGCTTTACAGACAGAAAATACTTGACGGTTTTCTCTATGTCAGGATAGACGTTACAGAAGTCAGGCAAATATGGTAGGGTTTGAGTCGTGTTGGTAATACAGTAGCAATTTTATGAATGGATCTGAGGGAGTAAAACAAGGTTGAAAAAAACACCACGTTAATTAGACAGGATTTTCCTAAGTGCGTTCAGACACGCACCTGTGCATCGTCGAACGAACGGGCTCGACCAGCTTTAATCGCATGTGTTTACATCGCAAGGTTATCCAGAGGGAAGATTAAATATGCTGGTGGGAACTGAGAGTAGCGTTCTTCGAGCCACTTCATTACATATTCGGAGTCTTGAAGAATTACGAGTCATTCACAGGCTGCGTGTGCGTAGAGCCATCAGAGGTCCGGTCTCGTGGGCACACGAGCATGACGTGATGGCGATCATAGACACTGTCCCCTCCCTTCTACGTGCCCCCCCTTTTCCAGGAGCATCTCCAGGCATATTAGTATCGAGTATCGGCCTTCGGTAAATTCATCCTACACTGCAAAACGCAGGCGGTAAAAATCCTTTCAAATACGTACATCTATTATAAAAGAGAAATATGTAAGTAGATAGGTAGGTCCGAGTGATAAGAATGAGTGAGGAGACTTGAGCGACATCTTGAGAGCCGATGAGAGTGAAATGAAGTGAGTATGAAGCAGCGCCGGAATGAAAGGGCAGGAGAAACTGACGGAAGGTCCCCGAGAAAATCCGCTGACCAGAGGTTTCGTCCAGCACGATTCCTACATGCAAAAATCCGGGAGCGACCCCGCAGGGAATATAAACCGGTTCGCCTAAGTGAGAGGTGTGTAGTCTAGCCACTACATCACCATGGCCCCAGGTAGGTAGGACTTAACTTTTCGTTGATAGCGAGGTCATTACTAGTCGACCACATTGTTGCCAGGTCAGTGGCTTTCCCACTACATTTGGTGGTTTTTAAACTACTGCAGTGGGAAAATCACTCTCTCAATAGTTATGGTTTTTGTAGTGGTTTTCGGCAACATACTTGATGGAATTTTGGAAATCTGGTGGTTTTTTTAAATAATTTCTTTTCTTATTTCACTTACGTACTTGCAATTTTGTATTGTCAATATATGCAAATTAATGTATGTTTGCAGCACGCTATCTGTTTGATACTGTTGCAAAATACCAATAGGATATTTCAAATAAAATATTTTTTTAGGGGAGAAATAAAAGTCTAACCTGTTGCCAATTCATAAATATGGCCATTGAAACATAAACGTAGTAATTGAAAAGTGACAAAGTCAGCAAAAATCGCTGTTGGTAGACCTGCGTTTAAGATATTTATTCTACGCTAAAACAGTGTGCTGAACTATAGATTCACCGCTGCATATTTTCTTAACAGATTGCTGTATTAAATCCCTGTAGTCAACCGCTTAAAATTCTGAGGAAATGAACATACACGAAGCTTGTTTAAGCTGTTATAAATCGCCGTCACAATGCTTTCTTGTGACCGGATGTGATTATGAAGGGTTTCAAATTTTTTGTTAGGGAGGCCCCATGATAACTATTTACAACTGACTGCAAGTAAGTGCGCCCTCAGTGTGCCCCAAAAACTAGAACAGAGCAATTTTCACGTGCATGTCTCAAAAAAGTGCTTATTTTCCTACAATATTTTCATTCAGAACTGCTTCGCATACTCTGGAGAAAGTGAAAGAGACCTTGCACTTATAGCCCACTTTTTAGTAGAGTCGACATTTCTGAACATGGAAAATCACTGCACTCTGTGCGAGTGCAGACTGTTATGTATTGTGATGAGGCCTTCGCTGAACGGTCTGCCTGATCACACCTTCAGACTTTAAAATCCAATGCCAGGGCACGAGTCGTGGGTGACGAAACACGTTGTGAGAGGCAATGGCAGAGATACCCTCCAGAGGCCCACAAGTGGGGCTGAAACTTGAACAATGCGCCCGATATAGGACAATGTAACGCTGTGAGAGGTGACTTAGTCGTCGGGGCATCGGACCAAGGAGACGTCTGGAGATGGGTGTGCCCGGCCGTCGCAAACCGCCGCCTCAACTCAGCCTAAGGCTGCACAAACAAGGTGGGGACTCTACAATTAGGCTTTTAATAATAAAGTGTGGTAGTAATATCGCTTTAGTAAAATTATCAAACGTTCTGATAATTCACTTAGATCTACCTCCGAAGAGATTCAGTAATATGTGTAATTAAACTGCTGTTGTATAAACCTAAATGTTTAATAAACACACAACTTGTACTGTTGTGCTCAACCTAACTCATAGTTATAATCTGCTACCCTCTATAATCCCACTCAAGATCGGATGAGTGAGTAAGAAAAAGAGCAGGACTAATTTGAACGCATGACACTCGGCCAGTGCGGACTGATTGCAGTAGAGTGCAGTAATGGCAGTTTGTCATTATAGCCCATGCACAGCTGTTACTTTGAACTTTTCTGAAACCCTGCTTAAATTCTAGTTCCATGCTATTCCTCCGCCTCATGAAATCAAAGCTTAACTAAGTCTGGAAAAGTACACCAAAGCGACAACGCACCACATTCATGCCCAGACAGTGTAATGATATATTGCATGAGAAATATTTATTAATATGCAAAACGACTATATTCTCTCAATTTTATTCAAATTGTTTATTTTTTTTTAAATTTGAATTTGCCCTATTTAAGAGCGCTTGGAACCATTTTGGTTGAGTTTAAGTTAAGTTTGTAGATTTATTACAAATTGAAGTTCATTTGCAAAAAAACTACACTTTTATGTTAACAAAAATTATAAAACGCTTGTGATTTATAATATATTTATTATAAAACCAACAAATAATACATGGGGTGGTTTTTCAAAGACTTGATTGAGAAAATGTGAATAAACTGCGAATAGACTATATCAACTAGCCCACCTGCACTAAACATGTAAACAGCGCACATATACGCACTCATTTACGCGCTTTACACAGGATTACAAACCAGAAGTCTTCGCTCAGCAAACCAGTATAAGAGACAAGAATTCCACGATTGCTGGTCTGTAAGTCGAGTTTTATAAACCCAGTACTTTTGTATTAGGATTCGTAGCAGCAAAGTGTGGAATTTATGAGTAATATTACTATACACTTTGATGGTCAATCTATTTATAAGTTATTGATAAATATTTGTGTATTGCAGATTTTTAATATCAACATACTATAGTTATTTTAAAATCTTAGTTACATTACTATTTCCTTGAGATTAATCCCAGCAGTAGTCTATATTTCAATGAAAGCTTGATTCAAAACTTTCAAAATCGCGTCACATGACGTTTTCAGTTATTTCCTGAATATGTCACGTATTGAAAGCATTAAATATTTCTTTTAAAAGGGAGGTTTCTTATTTACGATTGCATTCAACGTTTAGTTTAATATTATTTACAAATTATAAAATTTCATTTATCATTTATGCCAATTTAAAAAGAAATAGAAAGGGAAATTTGGCAATGCCCAGTAAGAAAAGGCTCTCACCGCAAGTATTATTAAATTACGAGCGCACGAATGCGGTGTGTTGTCCCTTTGGTGTAATTTTCTATCCTTGGTTAATCATTGTTTGTACGAGGCGAAGGAGCAGCTTGAAAGTAGAAACTTAGCAGGGCTTCAGACTAGTTGGAAGTAACCGTGAATGACTGCATTCTAGCTACCGTTAATAGCATATTTTGGAAACAACTTCAGAGTACATAGTTGAGGGGGGTGGGGGGGCTGAGAGGTTAGACTGCATGCCTCCTACCATGGGGAATCGGGTTCAATCCCCGGCCGGGTCACTCACGGATTTTTACACGTGAGAATCATGCCAGATGATACCGCTGATCGGCGGGTTTTCTCGTGGATATCCCTTTACCCCGCCCTTGCATTCCGGCGAAGCTCCATTTTCACCTCATTCCAACCTCATCGACTCTCATGACTTCGCTGTTAAGAGCCGCCCAATTCTCCTCACTCTTCACGATCAAGTCCAACCCATTGATTCGCAAATTTATAAGTGCACCAAAGGAACGATCAGTGAACATCTCTTTGCTGATAGAAATCAATGTTTCAGGTTTGTAGTGTGCCTCTGGTTCGGCAGCTGGTGGATGTAGAGCTACTCCTCGCGAGCTTCATTCATCGGGAGAGAGAGGCTGCGCACCGGAAACGCCCCTGGACCTGTTAATACGCGAGTCCGCGGTCCTTAATGGCTCGTTACGGGGAACAGGTTCCCGGGACAAGGGGGGTACCCTCGCCCCCTGGCCTACCCAGGGGCTCGAGCGGCGAGCGAAGCGACACGCCGCCCGTCTATTTTTAAGGGAAAAGAAATCACCACGGTGTGAATATTCAAGGTCGAGGAGGCGGCCGCGCCGTTTTTCCCACACTGCAAGTGGTCGGGCGTGATTTCGCGCCAGAACCGGTCCACATCCGGGCGCGCGCACCACTCGCCGGGGTGCATCGCAGACTATAGGCTGTTCACCGTAAACTGAGCACTTTTGAAAACCCTGCTTTAGATCTACTCGTATGCACATGATGTATTATTCAGCCATACATACAATCAACATTGCCGTAGGCTTGATCACATTATTCATGCGTCAATCAAGTGAAACTGTAGAATTTTTACATAAGTGAATATTTTACAAATTCGCTAATTGTGATACCTAAATGTATTTAAAAACAGAAAAGCAAAAAAAAAAAAAATTTTAGTCTTTACAAATTGTTATCTTACACTTATAATTCAACATTGACATCGAACTATTTTCTTTCCTTCGCTACCATGTTCGTTGCGCGAATGCAAACGTCGTGCCCATCAAAATATAGGTATACAAGTAGCGGCAGTGAGATTTTTGAAACGTTGATTTTAAAAGTACTCAATTAACCATGAACAGCCTATAATCATTAGCTTCTGGTATCTCAGTCTGACATGTGAGCGTGACGCAAGCGATCGTGATCCTCAACCACTCTGTTGAGGCCAGTTACGAAAAGGACGTGTTCTCCCATATTAATTTAGTATCATTTTATATAACATGGACCACGCTCGCTTAATTTATCGGGGGAAAATCATTTTGGGGAAAATTAAGAAAAGAATATGATTCAAGCAGACGTCCTGTCAGATTAACTGCCAAAGGTGTGGACATTCAGCAGTTACGAGAGAAACCAGAATTATTCTTTTCTGTAGATTTACTGAGAGCATAACGTTCTGCCTAGAGTTGAGATCGCTCTCGTACAGCCTTCTGCGTGAAAAGTAACTCGAAATGTCAAGCAATCGCGCTTGGACGAAATAAAACTACTGTGTTTCTTGTGATGAAAATTATCCGTTTTGAACGGTGATCCGTATGCAACTGATTTGGTCTTCAGTTATGAAACGAAAACCGTTTTATAAGATTTTATATGATTTTTATTGATCACTTAGATTGGAGAACGAAATAAGTGTGGCACATAATATGACTTGATGGATTAATAAGTGTGTAATGTTGAATAAGTAACAACAATAATTTGTTAAATTTATCTCTATCCATATTATAGCTAGAATAAAAGAAACTTCGTATAACTTGAGGAAAGTTAAGGTACCAAGCATTTAGTATATGCAATTGTTAGCTTTTAGGTTTGCTATAAGAGGCTACGTTCCATAACTTTGCCCTGCGAGTAATCTTTAATCTTTTAGTTTTCTAAAACACTCTGAGTATGTGTTTTACTCGCTCTTGGTGGTGTCAAAAAACTGTAGAGGAATTTCTCTGAGCATCTTGTACAGTGTAACATTAACATGCATTATTTCAGTGAGTAAAGAAAGGCTATGTGGTAAATGGAGGGGAGTTAACATGAATTAAGCGAATTGAAAGAAAGTGTGAACGTCCTTGTTACAGACAAGTAACAGAAAAGTACAAACGACTTTTGATTTAAAAAGTGAGTCTTAAACAATGCTGCGTTTTTGGATATAATGTTTATGAATAGACTATGATAAGAGTAGCTTGGTTTGTGTTGAATTCTTTCTTTGAAACAGTAAAGAAGTTCTGGAATGTTATATTTAGTTTTTGCAATATAGATTGTCTTATCATTATAAATATATATTTGTAAATACGGCACGGTATTTACATATTTGCGCGTTCCAAAACTTTTTTTTCACAGCTTTCTTCAGCTTTCCTTGATGAAGCGTTTTGAAACGCCAATAGGGAATACAATTGGCATAAAGAAGCAGCTAGGCAGATCTTCCGTTTGTGGTAAATGAACCATGATCCAACTAACACCAGTCTCCGATGCAAGCTGATAAGCTCTCGAAAGTTGCCTGGTTCCTTAAACAACAGTCGGGTTGAAACACCGTCCAGGTACAGTAACTCACCGTCTGTGGAACAAATACTAATATAAGCAAAAATATAGGGATGTGAGAGCAGCAACCCCTATTTTGTTTCTGACTGGGGATGATATTTACAATTACCTTTTCAGAGGCTGATGATATTTCTTTGTTGATAATGTGCTAAATTTTTTATTTTATCTAATTATGGTTATTTTCCATTTTGCACGGCGAATGGTATCCTCACTATGATTACTCTAAGCAACAAGACGTACATATGTTTTCTACCTTATTTTTCATATGGAATCGCTTCCCAGCAATTGTAACACAGTTGCCAGAACACCATGTAGGCTTATATAATTAAAACACTTCATTACTTAACTTACGATTTACTGTAGGGCCTTTCTTTTTATTTACAATATTGGGCAACTTCTGTGGGCGGGGGCCTTAAGCGGATTATTTTAAAACTTGCCGCGTTTGATTTTTGGTAAAGACATGACTAAATATACATTTTCCAGATGTAGGTTTAGGTGCTTAACATTGGAGTCAAATTGTAAATAAACCACCGACATCAGGTAGGATTATAAAAAGCAAAGATTTAATTTAAATGCTTATGTTTTTTTCGACAGTTTTTATATTTTACATTTTAAGTGACGGTATTTCTTTGCACGACCGTTTATTTGGCAAGATTTTAATTTCGAAGTAATGGAGCAGAAAATATTTAGTGAAAAATGCTTCTTACTATGAAAACACCTTAGAGTACATGGTGCGCTATATAACTGGTAAATACTCGCAAGTTCATTTTTAACTATGTAAGAAGCCAAAAACTGTTTTACTAAACCACAAATAATTTATTTTTTGAGTTTTTTTATTGTGCACATACGTTTTAGAATCGTCTGTGAATGAATTACCATTTAAAAATCTTAATATTCACATAATAATTTAATATACTATCTGATACATTGCATCTCTGCTTATAATCTCTTTTTAAAACATATATGTATACTATAAAAATAACAAAATTTGGAAGTTAAACATTTTAATCTTAAAACGTAATTTTGAAACTACTAATAAATAACGTGTACAACTCAGAATATCCTTACAAAATGGATAAGTAGCTAAAACATGTGCATGAAATGTATTCGAAAATACCCATCGTTAACATTTTTTATGTAATTTATTTATTTTACAATAAACGGAACTGTGGTTTATTTACGTTAAATCACTTGCTACCAGGCAGTGGTTGAGGAAGGTAGCACTTCCCCTTCTGGCCTAGCCTTGCTACCCCTCAGGTAGCCTGGTCAGCTACCACTGCTTTAGGTGTTCTAGGCATACTTCGATGGATTCTGGTAAGTCTCACAGCGAAGGGGAGGCGTCGGCCTCCTCTTATTCGGTCGCACTACACACCACACAACGGCAGAAGCCCAATAGGAAACATACAGCGCACACAACCAATCGCAAAGAGACAGATATCGATTTTTTGACCGACAATGCTTTCTCACCATTGGGTGAGGATAGCGAATCAAACTGCAGTAAGGACACTACCGAAACTGTTGTTTCAGAAAACACTAAACATAAAATCGCGCCTCCAGTGTATATTCCGGACACTACAAAACTTAGAACTTTGGCTAATAGAGGTTACTTTGGGAAAAAAATAACTGTCACTAAAAAGCAACACCTGAAGGTGGTTGTTAAGTTAGAGAATCACTCAGATTTATTGAGACTTTTGACAGAACAGAAAATACAGTACTACACACATGCTAAAACAAGCGAAAAACCGAACAAGATAGTAATTAAAGGGTTAACACATACCACCGAAATAAAGCAAATAAATAGACACTTGAAATAATTTAAATTTACTCCAGTACACATTTAGAAATTCCGAACACCTGCTGATGCACCTGCAGTCTTTGGGGCTATAGTGCAAAAGCATCACGAATACGGCATTCTGAAACTGACCAGACTTTGTCATCTGCCAGTTAAAATCGAAATGTACAGACATCGTCCTGAGGATGTGGTCCAGTGCAGGCGATGCTGTGCACTGGGTCACACTCAGAAGTACTGCACACTCAGGCCAGGAGATCATACAAAGGCAGACTGTCCAACTACAGAACACGACAAAACAAAGTGGCAACGTACACTTTGTAAAAAAACAGGACATTCGACTGCGTGGAAGCAGTGCGAAGTCATCAAAAAACATATACAAGCACGAAAACAATGAATGGCACCGAAGCCTGTCAAACCATTATCAGAGACTCAACAGAAACCGAAGGAAAAATTACAAACAAATGTTCAGTCAGAGACTGAATTTCCAGTACTCAAAAACCCATACACAGAACAAACACCTACACAACAGCAGATAGAAAAACCACAAAAACTTAGAAAAAGAGACAACAATACGACAGAGAATGCGACCATGTTTGCAGATATGCATGAACTGGCCGCTTTTCTGCAAGAAACAAATTTTATAGCTTTAATAGAACACTTTAAGCCTGTAATTGCACAGGCAAAAACAATGAACACGCTACAGGAGAAGCAGATGCTACTCCTTACAGCACTCGCCACTCTACCTAAATAAATACTTTAGGGCAACAATTACGCAATTCATTATTTAATTATTGCTAAAATAATAAGTTTTATTAAATACAGCAACACTTAAGTGATATTAACACCTTCTCATCTCGGAACTTCCTGACTGGACAGTGACGAGAAGTAGTACACCAATGAACACACTTCTCTCTCGAAGCCACCTGATTGGTGCGCGACGAGGAGAGCCACACAGCTATAAAAACACCGCGTTTTGCTCACAACATTCAGTCGTTCGCAGACAACGAGAGACAACACACCTACATTACTCTTACAACACAAGAAGGGCGCCCTGCCCAGGCTGGTTATGTGGGAACTTGTGACAGGTGGGAAATAGCCCCAACCACCACACGAGTTCCAAGTCATGGGACACACATGCCAGTCGAGGTAGGGGTTGGGGGGCTAACTTTAATTTTACTTTAATTAACAAAATTATATATTACTACAAAAAAAACACATAAAAACTATAAAACTTACACATATATACTATATAAATTTGTTTTTTTCTTTTATCTCAACTTAACTTAATTACAAATAATAACGCACTGACCTGTCAGTTTGTTGCAGGTCGGGAAGAAGAAACGACTTGGGAAAGAGGGGCCCCATTGGTACTGGGTTCAGAGACTGGTGCTGGGGGCCCCTCCAACTCTAATTTATTTATAAGAGTTTTTACTTTATGTGATACACTTGAAACGAGAAAACTTACCCAGTTGGAGACCTGTATAGGACACATCGGGAGACTAGCGCTACTCAAGCAAAATACACTAATAGCACACTTCCAAACAACTTACAACTGTTAGACATACATCAGCACACGACATTCACTCCAGCCGGAAGGCTGGATGGGAGCTTCCCTCCCCCGCCGACAACACGCAAACGTAAATGAATTTAAAATAGGCAACACCATATAACTCGCCTTAATAAGGGCCCGGTGCCCAAGGCCCCACAGTACACAGCCCCTGCCGCCGACCCAATGATTTGAGAAAGTGTCAGGGTGCATTTGTTTTTTACAATCACCTAGTGAGTTATGGGAGTTTCGGCTTCCGGTCTCACAACACTAAATGCCATTCGGTGGCTTATGAGGGTTCAGCGGTTACGTTATATATACGAGATAAAAGCATTTTGTCTGCAGGAAAAAGCAAATATTTGGGTTGAAAATACAATAGATCACTGCGCTCTGTGAAAGATTATAGAGCTTTCGGTATGCATATATTGTAGTTATAACAATAAATCTGGGAAATTAAACATACTGGTTGCGGCATTGCAGAGCGTCTCAAAGTTTTCATTACAATGTCATTCATTGAGGTATCGTCCGCTGTGTACTAGGAAAATGTGAGCAGTCAGAGCAAATCCTGTGACCTCCATAATAATGTATGATGAGATGGGGTAGTAGAATCTTGCGAAAATATTTCAAGACAAGTTACATTTCAAAATACTGTAGGGTATTTTACCTATATTTATTGGATGGATTACTTTTTGACACGGGTTAACTGTCTGCACACGAATCGCGTAGGAGCTGTGGCGATGTTGCCGAATTCTGAGTGGCCCGGTCAAATATGAAAACTGCTTCTCAATCAGACAGCAACCAATGGCATTAGACAAATTGCTGTTGGGTGCTTATATTATTGAAGTCTACTGTGTACTCATATTTTTTCACGAAAAATCACCAACACTAAGGATAGGTGAAACTAAACTGCTTGAGAATACAGGAAGACATTATGAAGTCTGCACTTTTTGAATCGAGGAAGTCTCCGCCAGTTGTAATTTCCTTTGCAGGCTGAACTACAACAGTTCAAACACCCAATTCCCTTGCATATTTAAAAGACGCGTATAAGTCATGCAAGAGTTTCAACGAATATCTAAACCCTGTGTTCAAAAAGGCTTCATCAGGCTGAACACGAAAGCTGCTTCTTTTTTTTTTTAAATCTGCATGCGTTGAAAGCAACATCGATATAGCCCCCGCCGAAGATGGATTAAAGTGAACCATTTATTATGCTTGCGTGGTTTTAGCCTTTTAACAAAAGAAAGCCTGTTTACTGTTGGAGTGGATTGGAGAGATTTGGGTGGCTATTAACATCGAAGTCTTGAGAGCCAATGAGGGTGAAACGAGGTGAGTATGGAGCAACGCTGGAATGCAATAACGGGGGGACAGGAGATCCCCGATAAAGCCCGCTGACGAGTGTCATTATTACTTTACTGATTAAACTCTTAGAAGGAATTTTTCTTTATTTCGATTTGTGGTTTAGTTATCATAGCGTAGCAAGAGATCAAAAGTTGTCTTTTTTCAGTATTTACAAAAGCAAAGACCACATTCCAATATTCGGTCCAAATTTACTTTATGGTATTATTACAACGCAGTAATATATCGCGACCAATAAAGATGTGTTATTGCCTGATGTTAACGGCAACAGCGGTGTATGAAATTTTAGTACGTAATCTGAACTACGCATGGTATCTGTGAAACTTAAAGTATTTTCTTTACTGAATGATGTATCCTGTTGCGTACAGTGCAGATCACCAAAGCCACTTCTTGGGTAATACCCCATACACAGGCTGTACCAAATTAATGTTTACAATATTTATACGTTAATAACAGGGAAACTGTTAAATGCAATCAGGTGGGACTGCGCGTATTTGGCGCTATAAGGGCAACGTTGGACGTGTGTGAGCGCGTGTAGTCATTCTTTTGCCAGTTCCGTTTGCGACCACGAGCAGCAGCACTGCAACTGTAAGGAAATAGCGGAAGTAGCAAGGTTTTCTTTCGAGCAACAAGTGGACTATAAAGTGTTACTGGAAATGTGAGAACGTGATTGAGGTGCAGAGACGATGGAGAGAAGAATTAGATACAGCGCCACCGTCAGGAGTAACAATGACACGATTATGTTCGAGAGGTGACGGAACAGTATGCGACTTTTGGGTACGTTATTCTTTGACGGAACGGTGACAGGTGAATGTTACCGTACCCTGGCCGAGGAAAACCTTGTGCCAGCTGTTTACCAACTATAACCAGATGAAGATTGCTTTTTCCAGCAAGACGGTGCGTCGCAACATACCATCAAGACGTGCGGTCACTCCTGGGTGAAACATTTTTTGGGAGGTAGATAAGCTGACAAGGAAAAATTAATTCATTTATTTATGACTTATTTTATACAATTGACGAAATTAAGTTACAACCGCCTTGTCTTACACTCAACCACTGGCATAGTGAAAAAAAAAATGAACAAAAAAAAACACACCGATAGCAAATCACGAAGTTATGGAACTAAGAACATCATACGAATTACCACAAAACAAAGACAACCCACACCAACAGCAAGATCATTATGTTATGATACTAATGATAACAAAATAAGTTACAATAAATTTAAATGGCACTAAGTAGCAGATAAAGAATTTTCTTAAAATGATTTACAAAAATAAAATATATATAATTATTACTATACAACCATAATGTACAGTACAGTACATAATGAGAGGAAAAACAATAAAAACTAAAGCTAAACAAAAATATTCAATATCGCAGTCACACTAAAAAAAAACACGCGCACAATCACACAAAACAGCAAATGATATAATACACACGAGAGACATCCACTGCTCGCATTCGAAAGACATCCAATGTTCACGCTGAACTGCATTTTAAAAGGTTTATTTAAACAGATACTTTAAACATCATTGTAGACTTGGTTGGACGGGTCATCTCATCAAGTGCATTCCAAATTCGCGAAGCGGCCACCGAAAAATATTTAGAGTAAGCACAGGTTCTGTGCCTCGGTCTCAGCAAAGTCGATATAAGGAAGTGTGACATACAAATAAAATGCCGTTGAATTTTTATATGTGGGGAACTCTGAAGAATACTGTTTACGCCAGAGACCCACGAGAGACTTGATTGTGACCGCATGTGAATCCACTCCCTTGAAAACCGTAGGTACTGTGACCCCTTCCCTTGGAAAGCATAGGTACTGTGAATCCACTCCCTTGGAAACCGTAGGTACTGTGAATCCATTACCTTGGAAACCGTAGAAACTGTGATTCCACTCCCTTGGAAACTGTAGATACTGTTCGCCGCTATGTTCTACAGCGTTCCAGACCTTGTCTTGCTACTGACAGCGAACATTTCGAACATTTGTAAATTTTATTAACATTCGCACACACCCAAAGCCGTCATTACATAGAGTTGGATACAAGTCCACGAAGTTGCATTTAATTGTCTTTGATAGTTCCTCTGTTATTCCTGTTCAAAGAGTAATTTGGCACGGCCGGTGTAAGGGTAAACAAATTTCTCAACCTCATCACCGTTGGCTAACTATAAGCTCGAGCAGCCACCAGACTTATCAGCTTGTAGATCACCAACCTTCCACTAGGCGCTATAGCAGTCTCACAGTTTCTGGGGCGTCATAAAATGCGATTCTCCACGCTGTCGTATTTCGATTTTATTTGACAGGCCCTTCCAATGATACTACCATACGTGTTGTGAATCACGCCGCTCATGAATTATTCTTATTTGCCAAAAGATTTCTTAAGACTCCACATTCCCAGCTTATTTAGATCATTGTTGCATTTGGAGAGAAACGAGAGAGAGAGAGAGAGAGAGAGAGAGAGAGAGAGAGAGAGAGAAACAAAGTGAGGGAGAGTGAGAAAGAAAGAGCGTGTGAAATGAGCCGGGAAGCAGACGGAAAGAGAAAATGGTGGTATATTTCAAGGTTACTTCCGAAATTTTTGCATTTCACAAAGTGCAAAGCAAAATATTTACAATTGGTATAAAGTTGTGAAATGCTTTTTGATAACTGTTTACGTGTTTACAAGAAAAAAGTATGAACCAAACCATTCTACTTATCTAACTGCTGTAAACATTACAATCTAGTTCAACACGCATTCGGTCTTCAGTTTCCATAAGTACCAAGAATAAACGCTAATTTTAACATATAAATAAATTCTGGTTTTTTAAATATTCCCCATGGAATAATTGCAACCAAAAACATTTAGCACATATAATTATTTGTATGTTTGGCTCTAAGATTTAAGTTAAATCAGTATTCCTGTTTCAAACTGAATAACTTATCATATGATAGTTTTAACTGCATGTACAACCATTATTTCAGATAATAAGTTGATGGAATAAAGATCTCCAAATATTAAATTTACTTGGTAGTAAGAGCACGTGTTATACAACTATCAATCCCGTACGTTAAACATTTTTCACAAAGCGATTTGCCTTTTCTTGTTTATATCATATTAAAAGTACTGGCATTTAAACGAAAGGTTTCAGGTGCATCTACTGAACTAGTCATTCACACGAAATTTTCAGACTGAAACATTAATCGTTTCGGGGTGCCTCACAACAAGAGTATGTTTCTTTCACCCTTACAATTCTGGAACTTTCCTTTATTTTAATTAAGCCTTTTAAACAGAAAATAAATTTGACGGTATCTTGTTGACATAAATATAAAGCATTTCATAATAAATAATAAAATTACTCATATTCAGTATCCATGAAACATTTAAACAATGCCTATTAAACAGAAAAAACTAACAAAAAAATTAAAAAACGGTAAAACAGGGTTGGTTATATTACGTCGCGTATAAGCAACGGCAGACAGCATGTGAAGTGATTGTTTTGCATGCGGCAATATCAGGCCGGCAAAACCATAACTTTCACCTAGTCAGTGAAACGAAATTTTACCCAATTTTAAGAACATTTTAGTAACGTTTAAGTATGGCAAGACAAGTTGCCTCTAAAGTTAGTTCAGTAAATTACATATTCCTAGGTATGCGCCTCCGCTGGTAAAGTGTATTTTTATACTGCGAGTAACTATGCTGTAAACTTTTCCAGTGAACTATGTACTATGCCAAATAAATACACTATATTATGCATATTCGTTTAGTAGATGTATTTTCAGAAATACATATTTTTATCCTTTAAATTATCGCTATTTTGGGACACTTAGAAGATATATATTTTATTGAGTTCGAAAACACTGAGAATATTTTGTGAAAAGCGAGAGGCACAGAAAACTACCAGAATTTTTTGTCATAGTTTCATAAGCATATAGAAGTATCTAACAATATTATCGATTAAGAATTCTTTATACATGCTTGTTTTTAGTCCTGGCGTTAGTGTATTGCCTATGGACAGGCCCACCTGTTTTCCGCGAAAAGATTTCCACGGCGGCTAGACTTCAATATCCTTTGTGCACACTTGCAGCCTTCATCTGGCTATCGGCCGCTTGTCATTGTGCGAAGACAGTCTGATACATGAGTGAGCTAATCAGAATTAAGTTTTCCGAGACTGACCATTCGTGACTCGCGGGCAGACAGACAAGATGAGTAACAATTAAAATGCTCCGATTACGAAAGTGGTTCTGAACTAAAGTGTTTTGAAGCACAACTTGTCCTGAAATCTTTTCGCGAAAAACAGTAGCCCGTAGTTATGGATAGTTTGCCGTGAGTTCAGTCTAGAAGGTTGGTTATAATATTTCACGTTCAATCCTCATCATGAAGGAATTAAAAAGTCAGAAATAAAAGGGCAAACCTGTTATAAAATATTTTTCTACGGATTATTAGCTCTAATTATGACCAAATAAATACACGTTGTATTTTCCTGAAAATTTACCATCCTGCAATAAAATATAAACTGAAAGATGGACTTAAACTTGGGTTAAATTATTGCTGAGTGGGAGAGCACAAAGTTTATTCCCGCTCTGCATTACTTATCACAGGCACAGAAACGACAAACGAAAGGCGATACCTTCACATGATTCACCCATCTGCGAAACCTGCTTCTTGTGACGTCATAAATCCAGAGAAAAGGTAAAGAGAGAGAGAGAGAGAGAGAGAGGGAAAGAAGCGTAGGTGATCGTGTCAAACAACAATTGCCGATTTCTTAAATTCTCGGCGTTCTTAATAAAGGACACCAAGTTTTAAACTGAAAATAAGAAAACTTGGCTACGTTTTCACACTTGCTCACAGTTTCTTTCATTACGGGCAATTTATATGCGACTTACGTTACAGCAAGAAGTTCAGCAAATATGCCACTTTAAGTTCGTTCAACTCCCGAGGCGCTTGCACACACACGACTTTATTATGAAGATCCTGCGCAACGCTAGGCATCTCACTATTTCCTCAAAACAAACTCGTCTGTAGGTACAGACTGAAGGTACCTGTGCCCTCCCCCCGTCCTTATTATTCCCATGGTACTTACTTTACTGAGCACGTTATTTATATTCATAAAGACTTCTTCATAGCAATTACGTTACTAAAATATCAATTTATTCTTAGCGTATAAACATTTGCAGCCGATGAAATAGGCCGAACCAATGCCTTGGAACAGACGAACTGTGTCACGTGTAAATTAACACTAACGAAACATAATTAAATGATTAAGAATGAGAATCAAGTGATTAATACAATGTTGTGGAATGAATATCTCAAGGATAGGAAAAAAGTTTTCAAAAATCAAATATCGACGTGTTGCAAGCCACTTACACTCGCCATTTTTGAGGAAACCAAGTGTTCACTTTCAAGCGATGTCATGTGCCAAACAGTAACGTATTCAATAATAATATACTGCTTTACGGTGCAGCTAGACAACCATTCATCAATTGCCGAATCCTTGATGTCTTCTATTTTTTTTTTAAGTTCCTCTTAACGCACCGGCGAGATAAATAATACGGGACGATTTACGTAAAACCTAAGCAAACCTCCAATACGAAAAAGGTGCACGTGTTTCTGCATTAGGCGGTATTCGAACTTTGAACCAAGCATTTAAAATCAACATCCTAGCGACTTCGAACGTCGAAACGCCTCACTAAGTATCAATCAGTTTCTGCGAACACGTAGTTTGAATGCCTTCTTCGTCCTGTTTGTTGGAAATGGTTCAGTGTAAACTAGATCGTTTGAGTACTTTGCTAAGCCCAGCCACGATCTGAGTGTGGAATTAGGTAAGAGGATGAAGTGGCTTAAGGTTCTCATTTTGATTGCACGTAGGAGAGTTTCTAGTACACGATTTCGCCGTAAGCAATTTATTCGGTTAAATACAAAACGGAACAGATTTTCAATAAATAATATCTTACGCCCACTGGTAACCGAAACCAAAACTCTCTAAATATGACACGGCCCTATTCTTAAACAGATGACATAGTGGATGTCACTATGACGATAGTTTTTGCCAACGTAAGGCACTAGGTTAGAAATAGCCCGATAAAAAATCGTTATAAAACAAACATTGCTGAATCAACAGAATGAGGTTTACAGTACCCTAAACTTTTAATTGCATGAACGAAGATAACTTGAAATATGTTAAAACTTCAAAGATGTTATATTATTTTCATTTTATAGGCACAATATATTTATTTAAATAACTAGCATCTCCACGTACAAGATTTCTGCAAGCACACAAAGGGAAAGAAGAGTGGGGTTTATTAAGACATTCCCGCGGCGACAAGATGTCGGGAGAGGGAAGGAAGACACACGGCCACTCTTCTGTATTCCAACAACGCTCACGTCTCCGTTACGAGAGCACATGGCCACACGCGCTCATGCAAATCTTTCCCCCTCAAACCTCCCCCTCTCCCCCCAACACAAGCCCTTCCTTAAACGTCTCTTTCATCCTGCGATTTCCCCGCTCCAACGAGTTGCTGGCAGCGCCCCTTGCGACACTCGTGGGAACTACGCCCAACCCACGCCAACTTCGGCTATCTTTCGTAGCGTGACGATCGTACAACCGTATATGCCGGTGGTGGGTTCGAACTCACTGCGACATGCCCTCATTCAGTTGCACTTGACCTCTTCACTACTCAGAATTCCTCTCATTCCCTTGATCCCTTCGCGACGAAGGGCAATTTGGCATTCTACGACGCATATAGGAAAGAAAAATCAGCTAATTAAAAGTACTTTCTTCATATGTTACCTCGGTTCTGTGCGAACAACAGCATCTGGCAAAAGGCAGGAAGAAGATGGATAACTGTTATAAACAACTGAAGAACAAATCTTACAGTGAAGGGCATGTGAAGGGGGTGTCGCTCTTGCCCTTATCTGAAGGTGCATTCATGCTCTCACCGTGATTTCGGACAGCGACAATATGACGCCACTGCCTTGATGCACTTTCCTAGCACACCAAGCCAGGTTAGAGCTCTTGGCTGGTGGAGTCTGACCCAGTCCATGGCGACGAGCTTCATAACGCGCTATTACGAATAAAAGCAGCACCGTTGGTGGAGACCGAACTAAGTACATACTTCAAATACACTATTAAATAACACCGAACAACTCTATATGAACATCTTGGACAAGGGTGTGAAATATAACCTATTTGCAAGAGCTGACATTACAATAAATTCGGAAATTAATTTTAAATGTACAATTACGAACTGCTTTCATGTACTTTCCTCTTTAACTCTACATTTGGCGAGTAAATGGGTTTTTATTTCGTTATACTCTGACCGTTATTCAGAATATTGATATGTATGTGTTGTGTATGTGTGTGTGTTTGTGTGAATGCTACGTGTCCAATTCGTTTTAAAAACTTTTTTCAGTACAATTTCGCATTGAACTTGTTAATATAAACAGTATTAAAAAATAATTGAGTCTCACTGACGTTACACCAGAAAAGTGAGATCGGATAAGATTCAGTCGGTTGTAAATTAAGATGCAAACGCGTATCGTACTGAAATTGTATCGAAAATACGCACTCTCAGTAGCATTTGTGTACAGACATTCTTTATTAATTCAAAATTGTTTTTAATGTGCACCTACGTCATATCGTCGTTGCATTGAAATACTACAGGATTTTGGAAATGTTCCATTGTAGTTAACATAACTTCCATTTCACCAACACAAAAACGCACGTTAGCTACGGCATTGAAATGGATTTCAGTTTGGATACAATGTTTTCATGGGAACGGGTGTCATACTTAGTCGGGATTGAGTACAGAAAATACTGAAAACTTTGTTAAAACTACATATGTTGTGTCCGTTTGTTCGGACGCGTATAAGTCCCAAAAAAATCAACCAATTTTCATTCTGTTTTTTTATAAACCTTCCTTTCGTTCCCACGAGTGTTTGCACACCTTTCTTTTTTATCTGCATTACCTGCAAAGGAACTAAAATCTGCAAAAAGCTTATTTTTACCATGCTTTCGCCTGGTGCTTGAACTGCGTTGCAGAGTGTTTGAAATCCTGGTTTTTTGTCGAAACTAATAAACGTGCCCACGGTATGTTTACCTACGAAAAGATATCGTACCCCAGACGAGCGAATTGTATGTGTCGTGTTCTAGAGTATGAAAACCATCCAACTTATTCATACGCGCGGAAGATGGTAAAACTAAAAACATTGTATACAAACAAGTAATTCAATAATAAAGATTATCAAATTACATATACTTCTTTCAATTAATTTCACAGAAATAAAAAGAACCAACATCTTTTATGCCACAGCATCACTTGGCCGTGTAATATATATATATATATATATATATATATATATATGTGTGTGTGTGTGTGTGTGTGTGTGTGTGTGCGCGTATATTGGAGAAAATAAATTTAGGTCAAACAATTAATTAATAATTTTTCTAATATTGAGATCAATTAAATGCATTGCTGAACAGAGGTGCTGCCATAGGTTTGCTGGTGCTGACACCTACATCAGGTTTTCCCACAGAAACGCGCAAAATGTCTGCTGTTGGTTTTAACTGTGGTCGTGAACGTATGTGTATAATTGGCCCTGACATGTGGACTCTCTCGTTAAATGCTAGAGCTAACTGATTTTTTTTAGAGAAATGTACCTACACATAAACAGCCCATTGAAACAAAAGAAACAAGTTACTAGCTAGAAGTATTTAAGTACTGGTAGCGGTTATCAGGTTCATTATTGTATGTACCTTTAGTTTATTGGTAGGTTAAAAAATTGAATTAAATCTGTAACTTTAATATTATTCTTTTACACTTTAGAGTGTTGATAAACAGTTTTCGATCACAAGTTATTATTTTTGGGAATTTTATATATACTATGGTAGATTACAAGTTCTCCTTTAGGCCAAAAAATCCATAACATCCAGATACTGAGAAGATTAGTATATAGCGAAAGTAAATCGCCCTTATTACATTTTCAAAACAACTATGGATTTTATAAAAGTGAGAATAATATTATTACACTTGCATAAGATGACAATCAGAAAACAGCTCAGGGAAAAACTCACTTCTGGCTGAGGTGAGTGTCACTTCGAATAACTGTCGCAGTGTGCAGTGAGAAAGACATGCGTGTGTTCCAGTATGTTTAAGAAGGTTGGGGATACAGAAGATATGAATCTAAGGCAGCGCTCAGCTGGCAAGGCTCCAGTGTTTCTGCATAACAAAACTGTTTCAGATTGATGTTTATTTTATAGTGTAGGTGTGAATAATCTGTGCAGCCAAATCGCAGACAATTGCCAGTTGACTGGCTGCAACACACTCCATTTGTACAACATGCACACCCCATCCAACTCAATAAATACCAACCACTAAAAAATTTTTTATGTATACGAGAATATTGAAGAAAATTATTAAGAAATCAACTATAGCTTCAGCTCTCCATGAAGGTTCCCCCAGTATACTTTTCAAATTAATGGTCTAATATTTTCATAATTGCTCCATAGATATAATTAAAATAAACAGACTTACAAAAAAAGAAGTTAACAGCGAAATACATATGTACGTATGTATAAATATATACTCGTATAGCTTTAACTTCAATTTTTTCAAATTTTCGGAAATTTGTTTATTTTAATTATTTCTATGGAGCTTTATGAAAGTATTAGACCATTTATATGAAAAGTATACGGGGGGAACCCTCATTGAGAGCTGAAACTATAGTCGATTTCTTAATAATTTTGTTAAATATTCTTGTATACATAAATTGTTTTTTAGTTATTGGTATTTATTGAGTTCCATTGGTTGTGTATGTTGTACACATGGAGTGTGTTGCAGCCAGTCAACTGATAATTGGGTATATGTTTAATTGTATATATACATACTCACACATACACAAACCAAGAGGAATACATCTTGACAAGATTTCCTTACAATATGAGCCACACAATTTAAATTATTACCAGAAAATATAACCAAAGTAGGCTTGAATAAATTCAAAATATTCGAAGAAAATTCGTTTCTATTAATGCAATTTCATATCTTATAAGCCTCAACATATTCTGTTCTTGTTGAAAATTAGCTATATTATGTTGTACAAGAGTTCAAATAATAAAATATAGCCCTACCAGAGTTAGCGGAAGACTCTTAAAATTAATTAAAGTGTCTTAAACTACGTAACACGCAGTCAGCGATGTAATTCCCTTAGTATCAGGAGTTGTGGGTGGTCCTTTGCACACCACTGGATATAACATTTCTCTGCACAAACATTTATATCATTACAGACAGTTAAAGCACTGGGATGTTCTAGCAAGTACGTTGTTATTTATGTCGGGCCTTGGGTAGATGGAAGGATTATCGCAATGTTTTTACCTGAATGGGGTAAAGGTTGGAAGTAGGCCAGGTAGTTACAACGTATTTATTGAAATAATTCAATTGGGAGCTAATTCCGATTTAAATTTTCCGTAAAAAGTCACCTGGGACATAAGTCAGGCCTGCTTGCCAAAATAATGCTTTTATTTTAGCAAATATTTATCCAGCGCACAATAGCACATCTTGCCTTCGCAATTGGCTAGCAAAAAAAAAAAAAAAAAAAAAAAAAAAAGTTTTTCTTAAAAATCTATTTTACCATTTTACGAAAATTCTGCTCTACCTACATTAATACGAGGGTGTAAATTATTCGAATACAGCTCACATTATCGCCCTAATTTGTAGGAAGTAATTATTTGTTTCCGCTAAATAAATACGAAAATATTTATAACGCAATTTCCGCAAGCTAAAAGAAACAGAGCTGAATTTTAAACAATAATTCTCTAACAAACGGCTTTCATGCCATCATCACTTCCCGCATTTCAGGCGGCTTAGTACCAGATTTATGTTTCTGGAGCTACGGCGAACTACGAGTCACACATTTTAATGCGCGGTTTAAACAATCTCAGTGGCTTCTGTCACACGTGCTACTCACAGCACCACAGGCCTATTGTCGCCTCTTAGGGAGTTTACTCAACTGTCAACCTGGAAGCTCAATTAGTAACGTACAGTTCACATACTGCGTGCAATGTCAGGAGTTTACCGATAAGTAGAGAAGCGTAGGAGAATCAGTTCACCTTATTACTCCCATCCAGAAAAAAAAATAACATTCCGCAGAAAGATGTGTGCAATGCTTTGCACAGTCCCTCAAGAGAATATAATTCTGGATGCCAGTCAAAAGTTTCGAACTTTGAAGCGAAATGTCCTGTGTTAAGAGTTTTCGGTAGGGAGCGCTTTATACTTGAGTTAATTGAAAGCTTAACCCCGATAACCAGGTGGCATTATTAAATAGATTTTGAATACTTATCAACTTACTAGTTTGTAGTCTAATAACTTTATGGATTTCTGAAATTGTAATTTCACAACGAGTAAGTCCATTTTTTGCTACTGCGGGAATCATAATTAACTTCTGTAGCGTAAGCCGAGACTTATTGCTGGGGAAGGAAAAATTAAAAGTCTTACAATTCCAAATGACGTATAGAAAATATCACTTCCTGGTGAAGGAATATTATCGAAAGTAGAAATGTGTTATCCGAAAGTAACAACTGTACTGCATGGAGTATGGAAATACATTATACACTTCACTGCTGATAGATAATGATATGCATGTTTATGTTCTTTAAAAACGCGCATTTCAATGAAGTGTTCCCCAGGATCAGATGATAAAAAGATGAAGAGAAAAAAATAATAAGATACTGTCATTGAAAAACACTTTTCTCTACGTATAGTCAATAACTGGAATATTTCTTATGGGCTATGGAAAGGTCTAGTTAATAGTGTTCAAATATCTTGTCAATAAACATAACGCCAACAAAAATATCAAGTAGTTAAATCTTCTTCTTGATTTGGTTTTTTGAAATCCGTGCACTGCGAGACATTTCCATAGCCACTAAGAAGTGTACGATATCTAGTGTAAGTTGTGGTACACTCAGCAGAAGCATATGTATCTAGCATAATATCACAGTCCAGTTCATTAAACTTCTCTTAAGTATTTTATAAAACGAGAGTTAGTATTTTATTAAATTCTAAGGTATATTAAATGTTAATTACTTTTCCTGTATGTGTTAATTTACAAACAAGTTTTGGTTTCCCACGACGGATGTTAAGTGGAAAGCCGTCCGGCAAAAACTGCTGGCGCACTCACCTGAAACAAAAAACAACAACAAACATCGGATTACTTGTATGCTTCGCGATATCATTTTTCATAATTTTATGTCTCTTTTCTCGCACGTGCTGGTACAACATTAATTTATCTCGAGAATTTTCTGAAATAAAAAAATACAGATATGAAATGTGATAGACATTGTACAACCAGTACCTCAAATCATTCTGAATTATGATTTGTAATAAAGGAATAAGAAACGCAAAATATTCATAAAACAACATTTCAGTAAACAAAATGCACTTTTCCATTGATTCTAGCCGGAAGATTTCTATGGAATTTCGTGCAGACTATTCCGTTACGCGATAGGTTTTAAAAAATAAGTATTTTTATATAGTCCTTTCATTTCAAGCTGGGGACAGCCAGGAAAGAACAATTTGATTTCCAGTCAATTTTAGTTTTTGAAAAAAAAAAATTAAAAAGACCTGAGAATATTATTATAGCTACACCCTCCCCCACACACCCAACACACGCACATACAATTAGGATTGGCATTTTTATTTATGGGACAATGCTTTTTTTAAATCAAAGTATAAGACGTTCTTTTAATTAAAAATATAATGTACCATACGATGAATAGTGTCAGGCAAGCTCAGATTTGTAGAGAAAATAATGTTATTAATTTGCTTACATTTGTTCCCTATAACTTCTCAAAAACCAGAACCTTTTTCACTTCATAATAAGAGCAAAATACTTGTTCAACTATTGGGTATGTCAAGCATGTACACAAATTTACTGTACTAACTATTTACTTTTTATGACTCCAATACAAGAAGACGTGAGCAAAATTCAAAATAATTCTTATTTATCGAATAACTTACGTTTCAAATGGCACTTCAAAAATATAACTTATTTATGCCACTATAAGTTAAACACGCCTGGGTACTTACGTAAATGAATATGAAATAATTGCAGACATTATAAATACTTTCATTTATTAATTTGTAACTCATATCAGCGAGTAAATACTTTGTGAAGAGATTTGGGAGTCTCTTAAAATCTATATATTGAGAGGCGATGAGGGTAAAGCGAGGTGAGAATGGAGCAGTGCTGGAATGCAAGGGTGGAGCAAACGGGAAATCCCGGAGAAAACCTGCCGACCAGCGGCATCGTCCGGCACGATTTTTAAATGCGATGATCTGACAGCGACCCCGCCAGGAATCGAGCCCGGTTCGCCTGGGTGGGAGGCTTGTAGTCTAACCACACAACCGCGGCCCCGTTAATACTTTGCCACGAGGTAAATAAGTGTACCGCACGCAAAAGAACGCCCATATTTCAGAATATTTTCTTTGGTAAGGTAATAAATTAGTCAGCATATTAAATATGTCTTACAAATTTCAGCTCTACCAAATACTAGGGCATTCTCTATCATGTGTTTTGATTTGACTGAAATGGGAGGAATATTACACATAGCTTTGTGGAGAGTGAATTAAAATTTCTAAATCAAATTGTTTGATGTGTGTGTGTCCTGAAACTTTTTTCCCAGCAGTGTTCTGAATAAAAAGTGATAGTGATAAATATTTTTGGTGGTGGCCTTGAAACTAAAACAAGAAGTAAACTTGTTTTAAATAGTCAACAAATAATTAAATGTCGGTTATTGTTAACGTACGTGTATGAAATGGTAGAGAACGCACGTGTTGGTTTTCAATAATACCTTATAAATATGTGGCATACCAACATTGATCTCGTCATTAATGCAGGGTCAACATTAAATAGACGGGAACAGTCGAAAACTTAGTCACAAACAGGCGATGCAGTAGACTAATTTCTCGTTTTCTGAACATATCCCCAATAAAAGCCAAATAACTGCCATATTTAGGCATTTCAACATTGATATGACGTTTGGTAGCATTTGGTTTTACAACAAACGCAAGCTTTAACCAGAGGATGGTNGGGGACTAACACTTTGCGTATTTTTATTGCAAAGTGTTTGCATTACAATTTATTCGAAACAAGTGTAGTTGCATAGTAAAGCAGCGATTTAAGTAAACTGTGGGGTCGAGGTGGCGTAGCGGCTTGAGTGATCGCCCCCACCAAGGCAAACCGGGTTCGATTCCCGGCTGGGTCGCCGTTCCCGGATTTTCGCACGTGGGAATCTTGCCGGAAGATATTACTGGTCGGCGGGTTTTCTCGGTGGTCTCCTGTTTCCACCACCACAGCATTTCAGCGCTGAATTTGTTTCCAACCTACCTTAAAACAAGGCAAGCAGGAAAAATTTTACTATAAGAGCATATATTCACGGCTTTACTGGGGTTGGGCAAACACAGCTGCTATTGGTGCTGTATTTACCTCCCATGCAAACTTCTAGCTTGAACTACAAAGGGAGGAGGGAATCTGTACAGACACCGTAAAAATCTCACGACAGAAAATATTTGCAAAGTTGCATGTAATCGATGAAGTAAAAGACTATTTATATTAGAACAGGGGATGGTAAAGCGTAATCTCACTTAACATGATGTTTGAAACACTTGAAGAGAAAGATTGGTAAGGATGGTTTTAAATTCCATTGTCCAGCTGGCATTATTTGTTTGTAAAAGGGAGAGGGGGAGGGTGCCATACTCCTTATGGAGGGGAGAAATGCGCTATTGGTCATGGTCCCACCCTTTTGGTAAGTAGACACCTTCGGCCGCTGCTTGACACAAAAAAGCATACATTTGACCTCTAATTAAAATTTTTCTCCAAAGAAAATATTGCCACAGGAACAAGAGACTAACACCAAAGAGTTATCGCATTTCTGCGAGAAAAGACTGACTATGTTGTCACCTCCCGCCGACTGACCGTAGCACACATTTTAAGTAATGTATTTAACTTACTCAATAAACTCAAAGATCTTACTACATTATATCTACGATTTTTTCCGGAACAGTAGATACATAACAGTGACGAAATAAAAATGTCAACACTAAACATATGCAGGAAGTTATATATATGCCAGCAGATATTAATATACACTACTTATAAATTATTGCCATATACCTATTACTGTTTATCTCTTTCGCTAGGAAATGTTTTCTCACTTTCGCATGTATTTGTTGTGTATATAAATCTGGCCGGCATTAGTCGCTTGCGTAATAACTTGCACCGACTAATGTTTACTGGTAACAATAACCACACAAAATAATAATTACAATACAAAAATACCAAAGTTAAATTAAATGGTAAATCAAATTATACTGCAATTGTTGACACAAGTAAAACCTAAAGGGACGAGACCGTGTCATTATAGACCTCGTATAAACTAATGAACAACCCTCACTTATGCCACGTGACTCGCTCTTCAGTTATGTCCCGTGACACGCCCTTCAGTTATGTCACGTGACTCGCTTCTCAGTTATGTTACGTGACTCGCTTCTCAATTATGTTACGTGACTCGCTCCTCAGTTATGCCATGTGACTCGCCCTTCAGTTATGCAATGCGACTGGCTCCTCAGTTATGTCACGTGACTCGCTTCTCAGTTATGTTACGTGACTCGCTCCTCAGTTATGCCATGTGACTCGCCCTTCAGTTATGCAATGTGACTGGCTCCTCAGTTATGTCACGTGACTGGCTCCTCAGTTATGTCACGTGACTGCCTCCTCAGTTATGTCACGTGACTGGCTCCTCAGTTATGTCACGTGACTCGTTCCACAATTATGCCATATGACTCGCCCTTCAGTTATGCAATGTGACTGGCTCCTCAGTTATGTCACGTGACTCGCCCTTCAGTTATGCAATGTGACTCGCTTCTCAGTTATGTTACGTGACTCGCTCCTCAGCTATGTCACGTGACTCGCTCCTCAGTTATTCGACGTGACTCGCCCTCCAGTTATGCAATGTGACTGGCTCCTCAGTTATGTCACGTGACTCGCTCCTCAGTTATGCCATGTGACTCGCCCTTCAGTTATGCAATGTGACTGGCTCCTCAGTTATGTTACGTGACTCGCTCCTCAGTTATGCCATGTGACTCGCCCTTCAGTTATGCAATGTGACTGGCTCCTCAGTTATGTTACGTGACTCGCTCCTCAGTTATGCCATGTGACTCGCCCTTCAGTTATGCAATGTGACTGGCTCCTCAGTTATGATACGTGACTCGCTTCTCAGTTATGTTGCGTGACTCGCTCCTCAGTTATGTCATGTGACTCGCCCTTCAGTTATGCAATGTGACTGGCTCCTCAGTTATGTTACGTGACTCGCTCCTCAGTATTGCCATGTGACTCGCCCTTCAGTTATGCAATGTGACTGGCTTCTCAGTTATGTTACGTGACTCGCTCCTCAGTTATGCCATGTGACTCGCCCTTCAGTTATGCAATGTGACTGGCTTCTCAGTTATGTTACGTGACTCGCTCCTCAGTTATGCCATGTGACTCGCCCTTCAGTTATGCAATGTGACTGGCTTCTCAGTTATGTTACGTGACTCGCTCCTCAGTTATGCCATGTGACTCGCCCTTCAGTTATGCAATGTGACTGGCTTCTCAGTTATGTTACGTGACTCGCTCCTCAGTTATGCCATGTGACTCGCCCTTCAGTTATGCAATGTGACTGGCTCCTCAGTTATGATACGTGACTCGCTTCTCAGTTATGTTGCGTGACTCGCTCCTCAGTTATGTCATGTGACTCGCTTCTCAGTTATGTTACGTGACTGGCTTCTCAGTTATGTTACGTGACTCGCTCCTCAGTTATGCCATGTGACTCGCCCTTCAGTTATGCAATGTGACTGGCTTCTCAGTTATGTTACGTGACTCGCTCCTCAGTTATGCCATGTGACTCGCCCTTCAGTTATGCAACGTGACTGGCTTCTCAGTTATGTTACGTGACTCGCTCCTCAGTTATGCCATGTGACTCGCCCTTCAGTTATGCAATGTGACTGGCTCCTCAGTTATGATACGTGACTCGCTTCTCAGTTATGTTGCGTGACTCGCTCCTCAGTTATGTCATGTGACTGGCTTCTCAGTTATGTTACGTGACTCGCTCCTCAGTTATGCCATGTGACTCGCCCTTCAGTTATGCAATGTGACTGGCTCCTCAGTTATGTTACGTGACTCGCTCCTCAGTTATGCCATGTGACTCGCCCTTCAGTTATGCAATGTGACTGGCTCCTCAGTTATGATACGTGACTCGCTTCTCAGTTATGTTGCGTGACTCGCTCCTCAGTTATGTCATGTGACTCGCTTCTCAGTTATGTTACATGACTGGCTTCTCAATTATGTTACGTGACTCGCTCCTCAGTTATGCCATGTGACTCGCCCTTCAGTTATGCAATGTGACTGGCTCCTCAGTTATGTCACGTGACTCGCTCCTCAGTTATGTCACGTGACTCGCTCCTCAGTTATGTTACGTGACTCGCTTCTCAGTTATGTCACGTGACTCGCTTCTCAGTTATGTCACGTGACTCGCTCCTCAGTTATGCCATGTGACTCGCCCTCCAGTTATGCAATGTGACTGGCTCCTCAGTTATGCCATGTGACGGGTCTCGAATGAACACCTAAAGTAATGTTTAACTTGATAAAATGATACGATAGTTTTGTAATAATCTAACTTTTCTGTGCCCTGGGACGGTGAATCAGAAAACTGAGGTTTTGTTCGATTTTGCTGCAATGTGCCCTTGATCACTTACCCTTGATCCCTTCCCATTTCACAAGCCCTTGCTTCCTTCGTGAGAAATATTCGCTAGGGAATTCGGACGCTTGTGTTAATTTCCATCTCGAGTTTTATTCTGTTGAATTTTGCTATATAGTAAGAAAATTTTAATTTTCTTTGTGACGTTTGCAAGTTTTTTCCGCGGCCGTGCAGAGTTATAAACACAAAACCATCACAAAAAAATTGAATATTTAAAACAGTTGCTAATCGAAAACTAGCTATAGCTCGAGAAGGGCAAGTTACTCATGCCCTCGGCTGAAGGGGAAATTCTAGGGTGCATAACGTACGCTTGCTGTAAATTCAGCCAGAAGCAATGTGACGTCACATTCGGGATGAACTTTTCAAGGACACGAAGCCAGGTAAGGGCCATTAGCTGGGGAATTCGAACACCGCATGAGACAGATGAGCTAATTTCTGAAGCACTTGGATTGTTAAAAATAAGACGGACTGTAAGAAGGTAAACTAACTATACTTGGATATTAAGAGATAAAATGATCAAGGTGGAATACATCAGTAAAAAGAGCGGTAATGTTTTAGTTTAGAGGTAATTAAAACAACTGGCGAATCTTAAATTGTGCACTTGAAATAGCTAAAAATGAGATCAAAGAGTAAACCATACCTACGGTTAGCTCCAGGAAGCTATTGGAGAAGTAGAGAAAGAGTGCCTATTATTGGTCGAATCTCACTATAAGTTACAAACGTAGCTCTAAATATGTACGGTATGTACTTTTCTCGAAACTGCTGTTAAGCCAGGATAATATTTGTTCTTGGAAGAAGCCGTACTATTGCTATAAAAAACGCACATATGTATAAGTGAAATTAAAATAACCTAAATTTCGAAGGAATAAACGAAAATATAAGTAAATCATTTCTAGAAGTACTGAGAATATAACAAAAATACGCCACGTTCCAAATGTGTAATTAGTCAATGTATATGTTTAAAAACGCACCGTTGGAGATTTTGGAAAAAGGTAAAACCTACTAAAAAAAGGAAACACAAAAAGTAAAATAAAATTTCAAAATATATATAATTTTTTTGCATGAAGGGAAGACGACATTAAGAGAGATGGAAAAGTGTGAGTGTGTAAAAGAAAAATGAGTGGAAATATAAACACGCAGATAAAGCTGAAACAGTGCGCTCTGGTATAGTAAAAAACGACATTTATTTTTCACAGAAAGTAAAAAATAAAACTTAAATATTTAAATTAAGAAAGACGACAGCGAATATCACTTTGTAAAATGGGAAGGACGTACAGAATCCCTGTAAGAAACAGAAAAACCTCCAAAATGTTTAGAAGTAAGGAAACGTGTTAGTAGGTGATGGTGTATTAAATAATCTGAAGAATGGTTATACACATGAAAAGGGCGAAGTAACATAAAACCATTATAAAAATTGAAGAAAGAGGAAAGACAAACCGTTACTCTTTGGCTTAGAAAACTATCCGTAAAACGATTTGTTTCGAATTCGACTGATGACTAAATGAACACGGAAAAGAAAAATGAAGGGCTTTTATTCAATACCTTTGNCTGATGACTAAATGAACACTGAAAAGAAAAATGAAGGGCTTTTATTCAATACCTTTGAAATGTGATTTTGGCACAATGTAAAAATAATTAAAGAAAATGAATGAGGAATTTAATAGGGCATTATAAAAAGAAAATATAATATAAGGATACAAAAAAGGGAAAATTTTACTTTCTTAGACACGCCATTGTAGATAATGGTTGAAGAAAACGAGGAAGTATAGAAAGCAGTAAATGAAGAGAAAGGGAGGGTTTCCTGGAAAAAGAGAATCACGAAAGAGTTACGCGTTCCTGAGCCTAACATGATACCGAGAATTGTATTCCTATAATTTGATTTCGCATAGTTGTAAAGAATTTAGATGGTAGGTAAGTCTCGTCGACAGCGAGTTCATTAGAGACGGAGTGAGAGAGTGAAGAGATTTGGATCGCTCTTAACATCGAGGTCTTGAGAGCCAATGAGTGTGAAGCGAGTTGAGTATGGAGCAGCGTCGGAATGAAGGGATGGGGGAAACGGAATATCCCCGAGAAAAACCCCCTACCAGCGGCATCGTTTGGCACGGTACCCACATGCGAAAATCCAGGAGCGACCCCACCGGGAAACGAACCTGGTTCGCCAAGGTAGGAGGCGAGTAGTCTAACCACTACACAATCGCGGCCCCATTAGAGATGAAGCAAGTTGCTCAGAGAAACAGCAACGGGGAAGGAATCGGAATGGGCTTCAGTAGGGAACCAATCAAACATTCGCCTGGAGTGATTTCGTACGGAATACAGAAATCAGAACGGCTGGATCGGGATTCGAACCCAGGTCCTCCCGAATGCGGGTCAAAAGCTGACCACTGCGATAACATATGTGGACGTCTGAATGGACTTACAGCCTCATGCATAAGGCAAATATCCAACATAAGTCGTAATTTGTGATATTCGCAAATTAGTTTCTTCAAAATATTTGCATTTATCGGAATAAACCTAATGAAACTAACATAAACTTATTTAGAAATGCCAAAAAAATTAATATTAGCCTGCACGAGTGTTTCGCAAAATTTTAACTATATAACCCATGTCCTTTTAATTACATGAAAAACGGCACCTCTAAGTAGATAGAACGTGCTACAATAATAACCCGCTGTTTACAACAGTAGATAATTACTTTTCCATAAATGCTGAAAAAGATCCCGTCAACACACGATGCCCATACCAGTACTTTTACTAAACGGTCTCTAAAGCTGTTTATTTTCTACTATATAAAGGCAATAAATATGATATTTCTTTTCCCAGACTAGTAAATTTGGCCAATGACAGAAAAAGATTTTCTTTATTCTTTTATCTCTATTCTGTACATAAGCTAACAGAGAAATTGTTTAGTAAGCAATACGATATATCCACATACAAAGTATAAAAAATATGTATTGTAACACTGGGTATAGTAAAGAAGTGAAAACTATGAAGAAAATGCAGATTGTTTCAAAAAGATTCATCCGACCACAAAAAGCTAATCGTTAAAACTAAGGAACAGAGAACCACGCGGTAAAGATTGAAATACATGTCTGAGTATTAAGTATTGCTTACAAGTCTCACAAATGCTCAGTGTGACCCTCCCCCCAAAATTGGCTCTGAATCACCTGGGTGCTGACTCGGTGCTCGGTTGAACTATGTCGGGGTCCCACATGTCAGCGAGCATGTTCGCTTACTGCTAAGAGAGGAATTAAATGCTTCATCTGATTACCGCTAGCGGCCTCCTTGGGTTAGATGGTGAGTAGCCAGCAGGCGAGAACTCTTCAGGATGACGACCGCAAAACAGAAGGTCTTTTGCATTCTTCAGTTGAAAATGCAGGTCTGTGACATTTGTGCAGCGTGACTTTGAGCGAGTGTACGTCACTGAATCCCTTTCTGCTCAGAGCATTCGACGTTGCCATGAGCAGTTTCGACAAACAGGTTATTTGTGTAAAAGGAAATCAACAGGTCACCCCTGTGTTTCCGACGAAGACCTTAGGCGCATCCGGACGAATTTTGTAAGAAGTTTACAAATATTACCCGTCATGCCATTCAAGAGCTAGCTATTCCCCTTACGACCATATTATGTGTTTTGCGACGGCGTTTGTTATTTAAACCACAAATGATTGAAATATTACATGCCCTGTGCGAATGTGATAAACAATGACGTGTAGTGTGTTGTGTATTCATTCTCGAAAATTACATTAAATATGACACTTTTATTATACGCTTAATGTTGAGGGACGAGGCCACGTTTCATCTCTGTGGCACGGTCAGTCGCCACAATAAACGTATATGGAGATCAGAGCAGCCACACGCCACAGTCACATACAAACACGGGCGCAAATAATATCGAATTGTTCCAGCTAAGATCATTTTAAGTCCATCTGAATGAATCAAGGAACTGAATCTACTTTCAATACATCAGATGTTCAAAGTTTCCACCGCCCTTTTGGTGGCATACATCCACCACATGTGTATTCGCAATTGCCCTTAATATTAGGGTTCAACAGTTTCTTTGTATAGTGGCCATGGTGATGCACACCATAGACTAAATATGAGGTAGACCGATCTCGCTGGCTGTGCACAATCAGTCTCCGTGTCCCAGCATTGAAATGCTTTTTGCTAACACGACTAGCAAAAATAGCGTTAATTGGATTTGAGGTTAGAACGCTGTTAGTAAACAAGTGCTTTGAGATGTTTGTGTACTTCCTCTAACCGATTTGTAATCCAGTTTGATTAAATTATAATTGGTGAAAGTATTTTATTCACACAAAAGTACTTGTCTATTGAAAATTAAGATATAAATTTAAGAAGCTCGGTCATCACTCTTGACCATGTGACTTTCACAGCTGTGTTCCTCTGGGGTAGGACAATGTTCGGTACATGCGCAGAAGATGTATAAGTGGTCTACCTCCTTTTTAGTCTGTGATCCACACATGATTATAAGCTACAATAATGAACAAACGGGGGGACAGAATAACAAATGTCCCATGTACACGATGTTTAAAAACATATTTTAAACTAATAAACAGGTAACCATACGGTAAAGAGTAAAATACGTGCATGACAATAAAGTTTTGCTTATAATTATCACAAATGCTCAACGTTCCCGCATCCAGACTCACAATATACATCTACAAGATGATCAAACTCGTTCAACACATAAGCGAGCATGTCTGGTGTAACTGCGGCCACTGCTTTTGTTATGCGGTTACGAGGTTCGTCCATTGTTTTAGGAATTGTCGGCATACAAACTGAATCCTTCAGAAACTTCCAAGAGAAAAAATCACAGACAGTGAGATCTGGCGACCTTGGTGGCCGGTGATGTAATGCCGAATCAGTAAGTCGATGAAGATCGATCCATCGGTGCAGAAGCTCGTTGTTCAGGAATGTTAAAATTTGCAAGTGTCAGTGCACTGGTGCTCCATCTTCCTAGATAATGAAATCAGCGGAATCTGTCTATGACTGCAGATAAAGTCAGTTTTGCAACATTTGCAGCTGTGAGATTCCCGTGAAAATGTTCTCAGGAAAAAAAAGAACGGACTATAAACCTTTTTATATCTGGAAACGGCGCAGATAACTCTCGACATGTGANAAATGTTCTCAGGAAAAAAAAGAACTGCTGTGATCCCCATATGCGTATGTTGTGGCGGTTAACCGTACCACTGAGATGAAACATGATCTCATCACTTAACACTTAAAGTGAAAGGAAAGTGACATCTTCCGTGTCCGTGTCAAGAATGAATGCACAAAACGCCACACGTCGTTGCTTTCCACCTTGGCGTAGGGCATGCAAGAGTTTAACCCTGTACGGTTTGAATAACAAGCACTGATGGAAAACACGTCATATAGTCGTAAGGGAAATAGCTAACTCTCGGCTGGCACGACAGGCAGACGTTTGTGGACTTCTTCTTACAGAACTTATTAAGATGCCCAATATCTACATCGGAAACACAGGGGCGACCTGTTGATTTCTTATTACACAAACAACCAGTTTGCAGTAACTGTTCGTGCCAACGTCCAATGCTCTGAGCAGTAGGGTTGTTCATTGACGTACTCTCGCCGAAAATCACGCTGCACAGTGGTCAGAGACTTGCAATTGCTAAATTGGAGAAAGTAAAATGTCGTATGTTGTGGGGTTGTGATCCTGATGCATACTGAACGTAGTTCGCCTGCTGGCTACTATCATCTACACACCGTTGAGGCACCTGGCAGCAACCAAGTGAACGTTTTCAATCCTCTCTTAGTTTTGAATGGACATGCTCGCAGACGTGTGGGACTTCGGGATGGCTCAACTGAGCACCGAGTCAGCACCGAAGTGATTCAGAGCACATAATGAGGAGAGGCATATTGAGTATTTGTGATACTTGTAAAAAAACATATGTTTTCAGTCATGTTATTCACTCTTTACCGCATGGTTTTCGGTTTCATAGTTTAAAAGTTGTATCTTTTAGAAATAGGAATGAATTTTTTTGAACCGTTCCTTATAAAAATATGCGTAAGTGTTTACAACCATTTAATATTCTGATAACGATTGAAGTTAAGTAAATTAGTTCAATACTAATTGTTTACAACCCCAAAACCTCCCTCGACAGGATCAGATTAAAAAGGGTGGGTCTCACAGGGAACATAACTCCTACATAACCCTTACATTGGCACAAAACTGTCCTCTCAATCTATTAAAATGAAATTATATCAGAATTGATACAAAATAATGCACAGATTTTTAAAACTGTATTGAAGGTTTTTTTCCCTATACGCTTTCTACGATAAGCTGAGCACTTTAGATAACCATACTTCATATCTATATGTACGCATACTATTTATTCTTCCACCATACGTAAAATTATTATTGTTATAAGCCTGGTCACTTTATGCATACGTCGGTCAATATAAAGATGGCAAACAGGTGTTCTCCGAGAAATCTCACTAACGAACGGCTATTTCCTCCATGTTTCCTAAATGCGGAAACCCACGTTTAACCCCTCCCAGAATTGAGCTCTGTTCGTGATGGTGGGAGGAGAGTTATCGGTCCACTAAACCATCGCAGTCTTTGGTTTTCAAGACTTTTTGAACTAGGAACTGTTTTTTTCATGCGGTATCCCTGTTTNGAAACAGGTGTTCTCCGAGAAATCTCACTAACGAACGGCTATTTCCTCCATGTTTCCTAAATGCGGAAACCCACGTCGGTCCACTAAACCATCGCAGTCTTTGGTTTTCAAGACTTTTTGAACTAGGAACTGTTTTTTTCATGCGGTATCCCTGTTTTGATTTCATTGTAACGTCAACACAATTTCCTACGTTATAAAATTGAAACATTTAACATTGGAATCAGCGACTTTGGTTGCAGATCTGTTGGAACTGACCTTTTGAATCAGTAAAATTTTAAGGACAATTTAAATTGCCTGTAGGCTGTTTACTGATAAAACAGTTATTGATAGTGATTCCTAGCGAATGTCACTGGCCTTGCAGTAAAACCTTTTGTGCGTTTCACTGATTCACCAGTAGATAACAAACAGCTCATTAACTAAAATTTGAGTGAAATATCTACTCCCGTACGTGATGCTCCTGACTGACAAAATAATGTACAAACGGAGAAGTAGTTTATTGTCATACGTCGCAGCGATCACGACGTCCAATGTGGCACCGCTCAACTTCCACCCGTTTCCAAAAGTGAAGAGTGCATTTACATGGACATCTTTTCAATCTGCTGGTGAGGGACAAAGAAAAACGACAGACTTGTTTAAGATAGCGACAGTTTGATGATCTGAAGCACAGATTTGAACAGTGGAAGATACATAAACAGCGGTGTGCAGAAAGGGGAGGGAAGTGTGTTGGAGAAGATTTAGGGCGCCACCTTCCTGTTTAGCGCATTTGAGGCTCAGAAGCTAGGAAGCGATAAGGGCGACACTGACACGCGCACCTAATGCCTCATCACTCTTACGTGCAAGGCGCTGAACTGGCGTGCAGTTTTTATGTCGTCCTGCTCTAGTTATGGGACTTTAAGCGGTGACACTGCTAATTTATTGCTGAGAAATCTGAAGCAAATTTCATTTCCAGCCCCTTCAATAATTACGCATGTTTTCGATAAGTATGTAATGAGATACAGCAGTGTGGAATGGTATTGGTATTGGCAGGGGTTTAGTAACGACTCCCAGTGTTATACCTGAAGGCATATCAGGGGACAGCGTACAAAATAACTTATGGCATAACTTAAGCCAACACCTATCCTGTACCTAGGATTCTAACCCAGAACCTTCCACATCCCAGACCGGCAGCACACCATCCGACTGTGCCATGGGAGGTCGACTATCGCAGAGTAAAAATAAAAACATTTGTTGTAATGTTGGAGTGTTCGAAAATAGCATTTTTAATGTGCATGGTGTATTCTAAGTAATATTCGTCTCTCGTATGGGCAATGCTTTATTTTGATGTATCGGTATAATGTGAACACATTAAGCGGTTTCGTTAAAAAAAAAAAAAGAGCTAATTTCCAACACTTTGTAACGCAAATCAAGTGCCGGGGAGCCACTAACCCATGTGTTTTTCACTAGTCCGATTATTTCATAGGCACACCTCGTATACTTTACTAATGAGTAATTACTTACTTTTGTGTAACTAAAACAATCATAAATTATATTTAACATATGATGTACTTCAATTGTATTATCGTCACCTATACGACAGAAACATAAAGATTTGAATGGTACCTAATGATTAAGGCTGTTTATGGTAAACTGAGCACTTTTGAAATCAACATTTGAAAAAAAATACCGTGCTCATAGCTACAGATGTCTTACAGTACATATAACCACGCGGGTTTCCGGTATATTTGGAGGGGACAGTGGAGGTATAGGAGTTAGACTGCTAGTCTCCCATCTAGGCGAACCGGGTTCGATTTTCGGCGGGGTCGCTCCCGGATTTTCGCATGTGGGAATCGTGCCGGACGATGCCACTGGTCAGCGAATTTTCTTGGGGATCTTCCCCTTCTCCCACTCTTTCAATCAAGCGTTGCTCCGTACTCACCTCACTTCACCCCGCGGTTCTCAAGACCTAGATGTTAAGAGCCGCCCAAATCTCTCCATTCTCCAGTTATGTTGGCAGCGTATTAAAAAATTTGACCTTGAATTAAAAGTGTTAAAGTTCTGAAGCGATAATAAATTTCTCTTTTTATACACAGAATAGTACGAATATGAGTATTATCAAACCATTTACTTAAAAAAAAAACGTCACGCTTTCACTTCCATAAAGCATTAAAAAGTGAGACGGTTCATGACAGTGTCAATCTTACATACAGCGTAAGGATACAACACTAGAAGAAATGTAGATCCCAAGCAGGGCTTTTAAAAGTACTCAATTAACTGTGAACAAATCACAGTAGGAGAAAAGCATTGAAAACCAGAACAATGAGGAGTGCCTACATTTCATCGTGCGGATTTGAGTCCGCNTAAAGCATTAAAAAGTGAGACGGTTCATGACAGTGTCAATCTTACATACAGCGTAAGGATACAACACTAGAAGAAAAGTAGATCCCAAGCAGGGCTTTTAAAAGTACTCAATTAACTGTGAACAAATCACAGTAGGAGAAAAGCATTGAAAACCAGAACAATGAGGAGTGCCTACATTTCATCGTGCGGATTTGAGTCCGCCCCCCCCCCTAACCCCGGCGTTCGAGCTGCACTGCAGTGTTTGAAATCCAGGTTTTTTTTACGAAACTATTAAACGTGCGTCCAACGCGCTAGTCTAAAAAAAAACGCACACTTCAAACTATGCCTGTTGGTTACCTCCAAGATGGCGCGCAGTAGAAAGAACACTTCGCAGCACTCCGACATAGCTAAAAACTGTTTTTTTTTTCAATGCGCTGTATCACAAAATATGCACACAGAAGTAATCAAGGGGCATGCACTGAACCTTGCTACAGACTTTCAACCAATAAAATTATAAGATCACATCTGAAAGTCCCATAGGTACACGCAGCACGACGAGAACACTGCCCGCCAATTCAGAGCCCTGCGCTTAGTGGCGATGGCGCTCTTTTAGCGCGTGCCAATGTAGGCCTTGTAGCTCCCGCGCCTCAAGCGCCGAAAAACGCCCCAGGCAGGTTGGCCCCTTTACACCATAGCCTGTCATTTTTTTCTGAGCATGCATAAATTACAGTGAGTGTTAAGCTCGCCATTACTCTTGATGCGTGTTCTGTCTCTTCTTGTGTGATTTTGCACCGCTTGTTTGTTTATGCAGTGTACGCTCTTAACACGTCGCTAATGGCAGGTCGATAATCCGATTTAAACAATCTACACTGTTTTAGACCGGGATGGACTTATCCCATGGCGTCCATCCACATTTCAGTTTCACGCCGAGTCAGTTATGAAAGGCGTAAAAACTCAACATTCACGCTCAGTATGTTAAGATTATTTTTCAGTTATCCAGTAATTTTTGCATGGACTAAAGATGAAGTAGACCGACTGACTGCACCCATCACCAGTACATGTATCTAAGTCTTATCGTCAGCAGGGGTGAATTTGCTTGTTTACATTCGAATTATCAACTAAGCCATTCTTTCACATGCCAAAAAATCTTAATTAACTTTAACTAAATGGGTTAAAACAAATTTATAGGGAATGTATAGATATCTCAAATCACCTATCTTCATAAACAGTGTTCTTACCTAAAGTCCTATCAATGTGCCACTGGCAGATATAAATCCAATGATGGAACACCAGTACACTGTTTAAATGTTCCTTTCATTTGACGGGAAATGCTGGTAAATTTTTCTCCAGAAGGGTCCATTAACTCTCTGTAAATTTACGGACACATTGCTTTTCAAAAACGGACTTTCCGTAAATTTGAAAGATCTTTCCGTGAATTCACGGGACATCGTCGTAGACCTGCTAATTCGTTTTCTGTCATTCTAGTGTTCAAAGGAAAGATAATGAAAAAACTTATAATTTTCATGCCGGTGTTCTACTGTGCATATAAAAAAAATTTTAAAGTACACTTTTTTTTATATGGACGAGAATTGAACTCGAGTCGAAAAATTTGTAGAACATGACTAACCACTCTACTGCCAGCTTATTATAACATACTCAGGTATAACTATCATATTTTATATCAGCCACGTAAACAACATTTCCCGTTTCTGTTAAAGTAAGTGTACTTACAGACACCTGACGCTGCTTTGTAATGTCTGAAATAATACGTTTTAGTGACGTGGATAACCTAACTGCCGCAGAAACGATCATGGCTTTACAGTCGCGAATAAAGCTTCGTATAGATTCGGCAGTGCTCTTTCTCGAAAACCGAAGATATAGTAAATACAGAGACTCCGTCCGTATTTTGTATTTACGGAGCTCAGCTCCGTTTTTCTTCATTACGGAATGCGTTTCTCTATATTTACCGTGCATTTCCGTAAGAATGTCCGTAAATATACTAAAGGTTTTTATCAGTGCAGCGGCTATTGCGCAGCTCAGTTTCGAACTCTATCCCAAATTCCTTTTACAGTTTTCCGTATCCTGAAAGGAGCGTAAATGGCGAGCAATTAATCCAAATGACGGTGATGACCTCATGCGTAATCCTCATTACTTAACTGCTTATCTGGAGTCAGTTTACGTCGCGTATAGTCTATTAGCGGCATCTTAACACTTTTTGAATTACACCTTCGAAAAACTACCCCCTGTATTGCCTCTTTGGTTGTTTCTTAAATATTGCACGTATCACAACCGTTTATACTTCTGTCAAGGCCGTTGGCCACGAAAAAAGTTGTTATTTTATATTCGTACCATATAATGTTCAACTTTTAGACATTATCTGCGAAAACTTTTCCCTCGAATATTTTTTTTTGATCGTATTATTTTTTTGTTGCAAAAATGGCGAGTGTGGCCTAACTGACGTTTTAGCTATCGTTATCCTAAAGATGCCCGCACTGAGTACCTGTAAGCAAGCTTATGTTCCGGAATGTGTCCNTTATATTCGTACCATATAATGTTCAACTTTTAGACATTATCTGCGAAAACTTTTCCCTCGAATATTTTTTTTTGATATTATTATTTTTTTGTTGCAAAAATGGCGAGTGTGGCCTAACTGACGTTTTAGCTATCGTTATCCTAAAGATGCCCGCACTGAGTACCTGTAAGCAAGCTTATGTTCCGGAATGTGTTCCGTGAGCTGCAAATCACATTCCAATTGCCGCTTCAACGGGAATTCAATTACGTGGCCATTGCGCGCCGGGAGTAACGGAGTTTACATTTCGACACACACTTAACTTGAAACAGCGAGAATTGAGCCAAATAAGTGGATACAGTGAAAATTGAGCGTTTGGTAATCAGTGCCAGATAACTAATTAATATGGTTGCTGAATTTAACTGATTTATGCATGTTCCCCACTGAATGTCAAGAATTCCACTGCAGTACGTCTATTGTTCCCAGTTAACTTGCTTGATTCGCCAGAGTCACCAGGTATCAGTGCCTCGTCAAATGACGTTCAGTGAATATTATTTTACTGTCTGATATCACTGAATCGGGCTTAGAGTACAGGCAGGTGACTACTACACTTCCTACCATGGCAACTTCCATCCCCGCTTAGTGTCTATTGTCCAATCATTGTTACTTCCCACTTTTCTGAAGCCCTGCTCAAATTATGCTCTCAGGCTATTCTTCCGCGCTCATGGAAACAAAGTTTAACGAAGTCTTAGAAAATTACACCAAATGGGACAACGCATCGTATTTGTGCGCACTCGGCTTAATAATATTTTGCATGATAACTATTTCTTGTTAGGCATTGACCACACACCTATTTTATCCCTGTCTTTAATGACATATAATTTAATGTATAGGTCAAATATAAGTAGAAGTTCAATTCAACGAAAGCGTTGCTCACGAAAAAAAATTATTTGATGTGTTCAACGTACTCCTCATCTTTTAGAGATTATCAGCATTTACTCTTCCCTTGCAAAAAATATTGAGCAAATAGTTTTCGCATTAATACTTGTCAAAATAACAACGCTACTGTTCTATAAATGTGCAAATAATGAAAACCAGCTTACGTACAGAAATTAGATAATTCGCACTGAAAGTAGATGCCAAGACCTAATTCATGATATGTCTAAAATAATACAAGGAAATGTCAGTATTAGTATAGAATGACGGAATTTGGGGCACAGGATTTTAGGAGTCGGAGGTCAGAGTTGTCTGCCATAATGTTTCCTAGAAATTATTATTATAAAAATTAAATAATTTCGGGCTGCCACTTTGGTACCCAGTGCATTGGGGACGTATTGATGTCCCTTCCTCCCTCACAAAAACATGGGACCAAAAACAAAATGTTTTAATTAAAAATAACGTGGAAAATTAAATAATTCCAGTCTGCTACCTCGGATTTCTAAAAGTTGCAATCAAAATTATAACTGCATAGTTTTTATCACTGAAAATATATACATATTACAAAAAAGTTTAAACTATAATGCGGTTATTAATACATATGTTTTCTTTTTGTAGATAAATATTACATGAAAAAAAAATGCTATACTCTGCTCTGTGTTTTATGAAAATTAAACCACCAGAATACACGGGCAGGTTCGCAAAACAGATGAACCAGTCATAACAGGCCTACATCTAGACGCCACTGCGGGGAAAGGAAACGCACCCAAACCCATTTTGGTGTTATAATTCCAGTTGATATTGATAAGTTCTTACTATTCGGGGAGTTTAACAAGAGTTAAATTATTTTACACGATATCATTACATAATTTTTGATATCAAAGACCCAGTTTCGTATGATAAATTTTGTCCCTCATTTGTAGCAAAACAGCTAGAATAAAAAAATAATGTTCTATCGTAGAGAGAAGTAATTCAATTTTAAAGTGTTATAGGGAAATGGATTATGAAACAGAAACAGAGAATAAAATAGAATTTAATATATTATCGTACTATGTGACACAGGACACGCTATAATAATTGAAAAAATATTCAGCAAGCAGAATGTTGACTTCAGAACCGAAAAAGCGGCGTTACCAAACCTATGAGACATCACAAATACAGATAGAGAGAGAGAGAGAGAGAGAGAGAGAGAGAGAGAGAGAGAGAGAGAGAGAGCGATAAGCTCTATTCCCCCTCTTCAAGTTGTCTGTATCGTCGTTACGAGAGCGAAGCGTTAAAGAGCGTAACTAGCGAAATCAAATATATTTTTTTTAACTATATTCTGGACTCCTTACATTTATGTGGGGCATTTAGAAACTCGAATGATTTTGCTTAAACTAACCTCAATACGTCGGCCATTTTATTTACACTATCGTTCATCACGACACCTTGAAGGTCTGTATTTACATAAAACAGGACGAAAAAAACACAATGACAATAGGGCATCTATATTTATGTATGCATATATAAATACACTGAAGAGCCAAAAAAACTGGTACACCTGCCAAATATCGTGTAGCCCCCCC
>NQII01001805.1:252861-310825 GCA_002778355.1 Clitarchus hookeri
AAGACGACGTGGCATGGACTCGACTAATGTCTGAAGGTATACAGGAGGCAATTCACACCATGAATCCTGCAGGGCAGTCCACAAATCCAATCTGCGCCAATTTGAGAAAGGGTTGCACGTCTGTCACGTTTAATGATTCTCGTCAGTCGTCGTTTGTCCCGTTCTTTCACGATATTTTCCCGGCCATAGCGATGTCGAAGATGTGATGTTTTACCGGATTCCCGATATTCACGGCACACTCGTGAAATAGTCGTACGCAAACTTCCAAATGCTATCGCTACCTCGGAGATGCTATGTCCCATCTCTCGTGCGCCGACTATAACACCACGTTCAAACTCACTTAAATCTTGATAACCTGCCATTGTAGCAGCAGTAGCCGATCTAGCTGCCGACTGCATCGCGTTACTCTAATTGGTTCCATACCTCTGTTATTTGCATACGCACGCCTAAACCAGTTTTTTGGCTCTTCAGTATGTATGTTTATATATATGTGTGTATATATATATATACAGTNTGCATACGCACGCCTAAACCAGTTTTTTGGCTCTTCAGTATGTATGTTTATATATATGTGTGTATATATATATATATACAGTATATNTGGTTCCATACCTCTGTTATTTGCATACGCACGCCTAAACCAGTTTTTTGGCTCTTCAGTATGTATGTTTATATATATGTGTGTATATATATATATACAGTATATATATATATACACACATATTAACACTGTATTTTGCACTGATTTTTTTAACTTTAACAATGAAACATGCTTTCATCTGTGCAACGTAAAAATTTTAATATTTTAATAGCCAGCATTAAATTTAGAATTGCATACCAAAGATTTGCATAACAATTTTCAACTGTGAGCCATTTCTTTTTAGCCTTTGCCAACACATCGCTGCTCTCACTGTTTTAAATTCGTATTGAATAAGAAATAAATATTACACGTTATAAAAGTTACGAAGTTAAATTTTTATGTTTTATGCATTTAAAAACGTATTATTTTAAAAGTGAATCACAGTGTTATATATTTGCGGTATGAAAGTTATTTAAGAAATAAGTTGACATGTTACTACAAGGGTGATTTTTAAAAGATTTGTTTCAAAACATCCGAAGATACCGCGTGTGAACTATAGCGAAAAGTGCCGGCTGGAGCACGGCCTGAGTTTAAGAAGACCGTTTCATCTCGTAAAGATAGTTACGTGGGGTCTTTACATAAAAGGAGTAAAAAGTTACCGAATCGTATTATTATTTGTGTACTTTAGCTAAATCTCATTTTACTTCATGTTTTAAATTAATTTTGGTGTAAAGCATTTCGGTTTATTTTGTTTTATCGTAATTCACTTTGTAATCTTGCCTTCACTCATCACAAATATTTGTTATCCATTATCCTACATAAGTTGTAAACACGACTTTTTAGACGTATGTAAGAATTTTTCGACCTATCCTATTACATACGACACGGCCCCATATCTGGTCGGTAATGGCGTCGTCAGCGAGCGTCAAGCGTCGACCTCGGGCCGCTGTCGCAGCGACAATCGTCGAGGCTCGGGGCCGGCGACGACCAGAGTCATGAATCCCCGGCCTCCGCCAATCACTGCCGCTACAAGCGCTGCTTTGTCGCGCGGTAATTAACCAGAGCTTCCGTGCTCTGATGAAGGCGAATGCGGGGCGTTGCTCCCCTCAGCCCCCCTCCAACATCATCACTTCTCCCACTACCCCAGGTGAATCCGCACTGTCACCTCCTGCCGCGGGCTCCTTCTCTGATCAAATCAACCGCCCCTTACCAAGCCTCCCTGGNCCCCCCCCTTCATCGAGCCACCTGCAGCGATTCGTCAAGGCAGTAGGGCGATGATTGGCATCGCGATGCTGTGCTGTTCGAACTGCACGCTCACAAGTAACTTCTATGTTTCCACACTGGAGATGTTTGACAAACGTAAATTACGCACGTTGTTGGAAATTAAATATTTTTATAAATAATTTAATTTAGCAATATATATCTTAACAGGCTGTATCATCCCTTATACATAAATTATTAGTTTCCGTGTCATAACAGAAGAGTCAGGGACATTACTGAAGATGTTTCATTACATAGGCTGTTCGCGGTAAAGTGAGCACTTTTGATGGTCTAGTTACTTTTTCTTTCAGACATTTGTTTAACCTTTAACCACCATATATAATAAATATTGTCACGTAATTAATAAACACAGTGTGTATATTCCACCTCACTCAGAAGTTAACGTCTAAGGTTAAAATTAAAAAAATCTTTTTTTTTTTACTTTTATTCCAAGTGAGAGGGTTTTAAGAAGTGCTCACTTTCCCATGAATAGCCTACAGAAGTATTACATTTAATGGCTCTCTGCGATTTTTTTTACCTTATTGTTAATAGGTGGTCTTTGGTTGTTAATAGGTTAGAATGAATTAACATATAAAACTTTGTAGTAAGTTAATTCTTGTATTAATATTTATTATAGTTCTCTATTATGCCCGTAATGATGGCTAAGGTAATTAGCTAGGCTTCTAATGTCACATTTTTCAATCAATCCCCTAAATTTTAATAAGGAAGAAATAAATAAATAATTGAATAGAGGGGGTGCAGGGGCTCTTAAGAGGAATCTTGCCCCCCCCCCATACTGGATTATTAGTTTTTCTATCTCGTTTATATAAAAAAAAAAAAAGAAATTTTAGAAAATACTTATATACCCAAATAGCTAATGTATCTTTGTGGTTTATTCACACTTATTTAATCAAACATTTGAAGTATCAGCCCATGTATGACTTGCTGGATTGTTTTATAAATACGTCATGTATCACAAGCGTTTTATACTTGTGTGAACACAGAAGTACCTTATAATTCATTAAATGAAACTTTTACTAAATTTTATCAATAAATTATAATATTTCATTAATAATATCAATTAAAACAGGGAGAACAATAAGTGTGTTACTTCCTAGTAATAAACAGTTCTCATAACAAGTGCGCATAAATGCGGTGCGTTATCGCTTTGGTGTCATTTCCTAGACTTGGTTAGGCTTTGCTGGAAGTAGAACTTTAGCAGGTCTTTGGAAAAAATGGAAGTAACCGTGAATGTTATCTATTGTCCTTACACAGCAGGACAGAAATAACGACTGAACAAGGAACTCGTATTTACGTCACAATAATAATCACCCCATGTGTGACGAGTTTGGATAAATATCGCCATTTATTACAAGTACCTTATACTTTTGTTCATACAAGTGCCCTGTTTTTGGTTAAATGGAAGTTTTGTTTATATGCGATCTTATTGTAATATTTCATTTATTATTAATGTCGATAAAGTAGTGAGAAAATAGGCGTGTTGGTAAAGCCTTGTAAGAAATAGTTCGTACACAAAATATTATGACAGAAATTGCGCACAAATGTGGTGCGTTGTTCCTTTCGTGCAATTTTCTAGACGCGGATAAGCAATAATTGCACCAGGCGGAGGAACATCCAGGAAGTAGAAATTTAGCAGGGCTTAATACAAGTGTGTAGTAACCGTGAATGGACTATACCTATTAATTTTATAACAATAAGTAAAGATTTAAACTTTGTAGGCTTACTTTTCGTTTGTGGCATTTTAAGTTTTAAACTGAAAAAAAAAATTAAATTAACACAGCAGTCCAATGCATCAATTTTACTGTGCTCTAATTAGATTTTTTATACACTGAAACGTCTTTTTTTGCATTAAATAAACCATTCTTTCACGTATTTAACTGGTTTGAAGAAACGAAAAAGAATAGTTTAAAAACCAGTTTCAAGCATCGTACCAACATTTTTTTTTGTCGCGGTACAAAATGTGCATTCGTTCTCTGTTATAGTAACATCACTTTCAATTAAAATTATTTGAGTAAGGAAATGAGAATAGCTCTTAACCTCATCTTAGTAGTTTTGCTTTGCTTCGTTTCCAATGCCTTCTGTTTTAACTCATTTTCCTTTTTTTTTCCCTGTAACTTCTGCTTTAACATTTAGTTTGTTAATGAATTCGATGATTTGAAATCTATAATGTGATGAATTTAAATAAAACATACAAAACGCATCTTATCTTTACATTTTGTTCAAAGTAACTTATTATGTGATTATTTTAGCGGGAATAAATTTTAATAACCATGCAGTAATGACAACTACTTGACTTATTATTTTTAAAAATAAACCAAGGAAATGAAGATTATAGTTTCTAGTTATTGTTTAAGCAGGCGAGAAGCATAGTTACAATATAATCTGATTTGCCAGGGTGTGAATATTTTCCANAGTAACTTATTATGTGATTATTTTAGCGGGAATAAATTTTAATAACCATGCAGTAATGACAACTACTTGACTTATTTTTTTTTTAAATAAACCAAGGAAATGAAGATTATAGTTTCTAGTTATTGTTTAAGCAGGCGAGAAGCATAGTTACAATATAATCTGATTTGCCAGGGTGTGAATATTTTCAATGCGAATTTACCATGTTCTCGTTTTGTAATGATTTTGAATACATAATTTTGCTATGCTACAACAAGTTTTGCAGCACTGTCAATGGAATAAATGCATGCAAATTAGCTTCAAAAATGGTGGTTCTGCTTCTGAAGCAATATTTTGGAGGCAATTCAAAATACGAAAGAAGTACCATTTTTGCAACTGATTTATAACACTTACAGAGGAACACGTAATGATAAGACAGAAGTTATACCTAAAGATTTCCTTAAATGGATTTATCAAATTTTGTAACTAGCTAACAAAATTTCCATTTACCAGAGTCTAATTATTCAATATGCAAGGGCCACACTTACTGTGCTGTACAACTATCTTCACTGACTTGCTCTCAATGTGAAACACTTATTTAACTGCACCCATGTTGATTCCTAACATATGAATAAGGATTTTCAATATGTCGTATTCGTTTGGTCGTCATGCACAAATATTAATATAATGCTCGTGGTATATTGTATGAACTTAATTCTAATTATTAGTATATAATCTTAAGATACGCAAATAAAACCTAAAAAAATTGATATTATGGTTTCGTAAAAAACTAAAAATTGAGAATGGTTTTCTAGCACAGTCTGAGCTATACTGGGAACAGGTCACAGAGTTAGCAGGCAAAATAGCTTTATTCTCAGGCGGCGCGCTTGTGCAGCGTGCGTACCCGATTTTTAAGTTTTTTAGGGAATTTAATTGGACAATTGAAATTTTCGTAAAATTATTACACCTCTGTAAAAATCTTCCAATTTGTGCTGCGTTGGAACCTACATAAATAATTAACTTTGTTATTCATACAAGAGTGGAAATATATCGAATTATGTTCACATGTTGTTTAATATCGTGTCGTAAAATTAATTCAGCAAAATGTTAACTCACACAATTATTTTATTTAAATACAAAAACTGAATGTAAAAACTTAGAGAAATGTTTCAATATATCATAAAATGTATGGCCTACCTGTTCTGTTTCCATAAGGATAGGAGCAAAGTACAAAGTTTATTTTATTGACAGCTACATTTATTTTGCACTTAAATTGGTAAAGTTATTACAGTGAAGTGAGCTTTCTTACGAACGCCCAAAGCTAAACACAGTTGTATTTTTACTCTCTGCTCTTGTGAACACGATTTGAGGGCGTGAATAACAGATACGAAATAATGTTAACAATTAAAATTTTTGGTGGAGCATGTTTATATCACAATTAAAGCCAAACACGAAATTTTACACACAAGTATATATAATTTCTTTATTTACCGCCAGCTTAAAAACTACCTGATTGGAACAGCAGCACACCTAGCTTCGGAAATTTTCCCTTTGCCGAAATCTTCCATAATAATACTTCGTTTTGTTCCTAACCTGAGTAGAACAAACCTTAGCCATGACCGATTCCTTCCTCGTTCCTGCTACTCTGAGCAACTTGATGTATCTCTATCAACGTCACTGTCAACGAGACGATAAGCATTACACACCTCCCTTTGGTCTCACGTGAGAAAATAAGCTTAACGCGCGAGGCGAGATCTGGGTGTTCTGACCAAATCTAACCACAATTATCTTTCTCGTTCTCAAACTAGAGTGCCTCTAGTAAAAAAACAAGGTGCCTTCGTTCATGTACTAATAGTTAGTGCAACGAAAATATCTAATAATAAAACTACTTTATCGTAAACGCTTTTTTTTGCTAACAAACAAACACGTGTTACTAATATATTTATATTATTTTTTTTAAGTTTCAATAACATAAGGTCACTCACTATTCTTCGTGGTTCTCTCAATTTTTATCCAAAGGACAAGGAAAGAACTGCCGAATAAATAGTATAATCATTTACGTTGAAAGGAGCACATGACTGTTAGTGTAAAAATTTTGACTATGTACTCGGTGTACTTCGAAAAGGTATAAACTGCTTAAAATGCGTAGTTTTTTTTATATACCTACGTTATTATAATGGGGAAACATGTAGTAGCTTTAAACTTTACATGAAAATTACATCAAAATTTATTGAAGAAAACTGGCAGACAAACATAAAATGCAAGTGCAATAAGTGTCAAGTCTGTCATAATATTTCGGACGTAAAAAAAGCTTGTTTCATCGTGAATTATATGGTGGAAAACCTACAACGTGGAAGAAAAGATTCAGTACGATGAACAGAAGCGAATATTCGAACATACACAACTTGCGAACTTAGTTGAAATAGTTTTTCTGAGAAAGAGAAGCATGGAATAACGACACGGGAAGGAAAAGCACGTTCAAGAAATCATTTTTGGCCACTCCGTTGCGTTGCAAGCCAGTCGGACTGGACGTGTTGTGAGACCCCGCGGGTGTTTGTTTGCTACCCCTTCCAACGAGATAGCCCGCAGGTGGGGTGGCGCCCAGCCCCCTCTGTAAGACCCTCCACTCGATATACAGGCAGGATCTCAAAGAGGAGGAAAGAAACGGGGGTCGGCCGGGGCTGGGGCGAGGGTAGCGAGATGTTTGTGTAATTTTAATTAAAGCCGGCTTTGTGTAGCCACGCAGCGCCCAGAGCGCGCCGCCTCACGGTAGATGAATGTATAACATTATTTACCGGCCTTCCGCCTTTGCAAGTCGCGCTGCCAGAGCCTGCGAGCGAGGGTAAGGAAACGGCAATGGAAGGTAACAGGTAGCCATACATTTTCTTGGCACCGGGGATTATCTGGAAGAGGAAGGCGTGTTATTTATATTTCATCTTTCCCTTTTTTTTTTTTACAACCCTAATCCATGCATTACCGACTTCTTGTAAGTCTCGAGATCCCACGTGTCCAGTGCTTATTTCGCTTGTAATGTTGTCCCCTTCCTCACGGGAAAATTCACTTCCAGCGCTGAAACTTCTGTGTCTGTGGCGTTGTTATTTTCATGAGAAGAATGTAAATACTGTTTCGCATCTCGCGACGTGTTCAGTCTACTTTGCGCAACGAACAAGACGTGCTGATGTGCAGTGCCGCACACTTGACACAGCGAACATAACATAATGCAAATGAAGTTGTTGAATATGTTACAAATAGTTTGCGGTGTGTAAGTAGAGCACAGTCAAAATTGTAACAGCATTTTAAATATTTGATATATCTACGATTTTACCGATTGTCCCCATTTTACTTATTTTACAGTAAAAATATAATGGGCACTGTGCAACACAGAAAATTGTATAAAATACATACTACGAAACTTATCGTATGTTAGTTTACATACACCAAGTAAACGTTTATATATACATTGTAAACATTATATTTTATTTATTATATAATGCGTATTATATATACTTTCTGAATTCCTCTTCATAAAACTACTACTGTAAACATATTTCTACCTCTTAAAAATATATGTAATCCCAAAATTTAAGGTAAAATAAGAAGCTGAGACGTACGTTTTAAAACACTTTTATAAAACACATGTTGAGTACACTGAAAAAAACTATTTTGTGTTGACCAACAAAATTTTATTGGTCGCCACAAAATTATTTTGTCAATAAAGTCATCACAAAATATTTTGTAGCACCAACAAACGTTTATTATCATTCCAGCATTTAGTGGCAACTACGAAATGACGTTTGTGATGACCAAAAATTACAAAATAAAATTAATCTCGCCAGAAGCGGGACTCTAACCTTAGACCTCTCACATGCAGGTTCAGTGTCTTGCCGTGTTCAACGTTAATTTACACTCTGGAAAAAGTTTAATACATGTAACAAATGACAAGGCCTGCACGCTTCACCTCATGGAAAGTTAATTTTCTGGAATCATTTACGTGTAACATTTACTTATTTAGAAGAAAGGAATGATATAAACGATGTTCTTGAGAATATCCCTCATGAATTAGTTCGTAACATGATGCAAAGAAACGAACATGGACCAATATGGCGTCGTGGCAAGACAGAAGGTGGCCACTTCGTATATGCCAGTCAGAGCGCACGCGCAGAATATAACGGACGTAGTTTTGCAGTCGCAGCAACATTTTATTACTGTGGATGATATTATTGCTATTGCTGCCAACTAAATGTTTTGGTGGCAGCCAACAAATTAATAGCTAAATAACAATTATTTTTGTTAGTGCTAAATATAGTTGGTACTTCTTTATCTACGTGTTATTGGGCACCGCAATTGGTTTTTTACCAGCAACAAAATTTTCTTGGAAAGCATTAACTAAAAAGTTTTTGTAGCGACTAACAAATGTTTTCTTTTAGTGAATAACAGCCAAATCTACCATACCATATATTACCCGTTAATTAATATATGCATCATATTAAGTACTTGTGGTAGACAGAAATTTTGTCCTAATTTGGTAGGCGAATGGGCAATGAGCGGGCGACAAACAAAGCAAGACTAATGAAAAGCGCGGATCAATTCGCATGCTAAAACGATATTAATCAATCAACGAGTTCATCAAAGCTGTCGCAGTTTAACTGATCAAACGCAGTAAGGGGACTAACTGTTCATACAAAAACTCATAAATAAAATTGGGCTTTTTAAAAAAAACTCTCTATTGGAAAATTGAACCTATACAGTCCTGGCGTCATTCTGGTATTGAACGGGTATAGGTTTTAGAAATCAAACTCAGTGGCACTGTGGGTAACCCCGCAAAAATATATAGAAACTGTGGTAACAACCATCTTCTTGTTCTTAGAATGTTACGCGCTCGTTCGTTATCGGAAACAAGTAATCTTCGGTCGCCTAGCTTAACGTTCTGTGTATAAAATCTTTTATTGTTATGTCACTTTGTTCTGTGCTAAGCCTCTCAGTATACCGTGTACCATATAAGAAGGCCACATTCTTGACAGTTGACAATCGCCGCATCTTTTCGTTTATGTATCCATTTGCCATCAACTGGTGTGTCAAAAATAGGCTTTGATGCCGCGAGTCAGTGCGTCCAGGAGGTGCTGCTACGTGCGGCAATGGGTGAACTGCTTGGGTGGCGCTGCATTCGTAAACGGAGCTTGGTGGACGTGTGTAGGGTCCTTCGTAAAAGCGGTACACGAAATATATGTTACTTCAAAAATTATACATAGCTCGCGGGAAAATGAAATTATTTGTATATGCGCGTAAATACGTTATTTTAAACAACAAAACTATAACATGTTTCTGAGTGTAGTTCGGGATATGGATGACAGATGGCGTGGAAGGGCATGTTGCAATAGATGGCGCGCCTTTAACGCACAAGATGGAAGCACCTGGTTTGAGAGTCTGGAAACTTGAAAAGGTTTCTATTTTTTCGTTATATTTGGATACGGATCGTTTTATTGTGCATCTCATTTTGAACACCTACACATTACTATTTTATCACGAAGTTTTGTTTCTAAAACTAAAAACTGCTGTTTCATGACCATGTAAAATAAAATGTACTAATTAATCTACGAACTCTTTCATATCCACGCATTTTCTGCTTATCTGATGTGCGTCAGCACTGCTCTCAGAATAGCCAACGTAATATTAATTTCTGTTCGTTCGTGCATCAGCTAATACAGGATTTTGTAAATGGCACGTTGTTTGTTTTTAATACACTAAATTGCCACTCACTGCCTCTCAGAATGTGGCCTTCTTATATGAAATGATCTATACCAAGGAACCATATAATATACTGTATATATATTTAGGGAAAATTCGACACTATACTTTCAGTAGCACATTCATATTTTTGTTGTAAATTATATACAATTCGTAACGCACAAAAAATTTGTTTATAGGATTATTGGTTTTAACAAATTTTTCTTAAATATCTTGTGAACATTATTGCATTATTGCATACAGTAACAATTTCTTTAACATTGATTCCCCATTTTAACTCTGTGTATGCATGCGTTGTAGGCTGAAACTGGATCGAAGTTCCAGGCTCCCGTCTACTTGGCGCTTGAAATGCGTTGAAGTGTACTTGAAATACACGTTTTCCACGGAACTATTTATTACACGTGCGTGCAATGTGCTGATCTACGAAAGGAACACACACTTCAGACGAGGGATGTTGAATACTTTTAAAATGTTATGCACCTTAGAAAAACCATCTCAGAGTACTACAAAACGGCTAAAAACGGGTTTTTCAAAGCGCCCTATCTTAAAATATACGTATCAGATACATACAAAACTACTCAAGGGCCCTGCACTGAACCTTGCTACAAATGTTTGACCAATCTAATAATAGAGTCACCACTGGAAATCCCACAGGTGCACGCAGTGTGACAAGAACACTGCACCCTAGTTCAGAGCCTTGCGTTTAGCGGCGATGGCGCACTTGTTGCGCCTGGCAAACGCCACCCTTATCGCTCTCGCGCTTCCCGGCCTCAAACGCGGGAAAAAGGTCCAGGTTGGCGGGAGCTGTAACTNACGCGGTACACGAAATATATCTTACTTTAAAAATTATACAGAGCTCGCGGGAAAATAAAACCATTTGTATATGCGGGTAAATACGTTATTTTGAAAACCATAAAACTTTAATATGTTTCTGAGTGTAGTTCGGGATATGGATAACAGATATCGTTGAAGGGCGTGTTGTAAAAGATGGTGCGCCTATCCCTCACAAGATGGCAGCACATGGTTTGAGAGTCTGGAAACTTGAAAAGGTTTCTATTTTTTCGTTATATTTGGATACGGATCGTTTTATTGTGCATCTCATTTTGAACACCTACACATTACTATTTTATCACGAAGTTTTGTTTCTAAAACTAAAAACACTCTTTCATATCCACGTATTTTCTGCTTATCTGATGTGCGTCAGCACTGCTCTCAGAATAGCCAACGTAATATTAATTTCTGTTCGTTCGTGCATCAGCTGATACAGGATTTTGTAAATGGCACGTTGTTTGTTTTTAATACACTAAATTGCCACTCACTGCCTCTCAGAATGTGGCCTTCTTATATGAAATGAACTATACCAAGGAACCATGTAATATACTGTATATATATTTAGGGAAAATTCGACACTATACTTTCAGTAGCACATTCATATTTTTGTTGTAAATTATATACAATTCGTAACGCACAAAAAATTTGTTTATAGGATTATTGGTTTTAACAAATTTTTCTTAAATATCTTGTGAACATTATTGCATTATTGCATACAGTAACAATTTCTTTAACATTGATTCCCCATTGTAACTCTGTGTATGCATGCGTTGTAGGCTGAAACTGGATCGAAGTTCCAGGCTCCCGCCTACTTGGCGCTTGAAATGCGTTGAAGTGTACTTGAAATACACGTTTTCCACGGAACTATTTATTACACGTGCGTGCAATGTGCTGATCTACGAAAGGAACACACACTTCAGACGAGGGATGTTGAATACTTTTAAAATGTTATGCACCTTAGAAAAACCATCTCAGAGTACTACAAAACGGCTAAAAACGGGTTTTTCAAAGCGCCCTATCTTAAAATATACGTATCAGATACATACAAAACTACTCAAGGGCCCTGCACTGAACCTTGCTACAAATGTTTGACCAATATAATAATAGAGTCACCACTGAAAATCCCACAGGTGCACGCAGTGTGACAAGAACACTGCACCCTAGTTCAGAGCCTTGCGTTTAGCGGCGATGGCGCACTTGTTGCGCCTGGCAACGCCACCCTTATCGCTCTCGCGCTTCCCGGCCTCAAACGCGGGAAAAAGGTCCAGGTTGGCGGGAGCTGTAACTAGATACCAGGCAGCGCGGGATTGTATCGTTACTTTCCTTGCAGGTTCTTTATTGGTCGAAAGTCGTCCGGGGCGTGTCTAACAAACTGTGGTCCAATAGAAGCACAAATGAAAATGTACACATGGTTGAAGTCTAACTTGTTCTCGAATGAATTGGCGTGATTTACAGGTATCTAGAGACGTGCAATTTCTGACATACTTTGCAAGGCATCCAAGAGAAAACTGCAGACTCATACACTGGTCAATAAAACAAAGTTGGTTTAGGGCAACCAAATGAATATTGTAACCATTGGAGCAAAACNCACTGGTCAATAAAACAAAGTTGGTTTAGGGCAACCAAATGAATATTGTAACCATTGGAGCAAAACAATAAATATTTTGTGGAAACCAATTTTTTTTGTTGTTCTCATTTACTTGCCCCAATAATATTTGGTNGATTTACAGGTATCTAGAGACGTGCAATTTCTGACATACTTTGCAAGGCATCCAAGAGAAAACTGCAGACTCATATACTGGTCAATCAAACAAAGTTGGTTTGGGGCAACCAAATTAATATTGTAACCATAGGAGCAAAACAATAAATATTTTGTGGAAACCAATTTTTTTTGTTGTTCTCATTTACTTGCCCCAATAATATTTGGTNGGAGCAAAACAATAAATATTTTGTGGAAACCAATTTTTTTTGTTGTTCTCATTTACTTGCCCCAATAATATTTGGTTGTTGCCACTAAATATTTGTTTAGTTATGCGTTCATTAAACGATTGTTGTTAATATAAATATATTTTGATGCCCGACCGTGATTTGAAGCTAGGTCGTTCGCATTCGAGTGCTACAGCGTAGCCACTTCAGCTTAACTGAATACTGATGAAAGTAAGTGTTTTCACATAAATCAATTTTATATACTAGGCAACTTGAATAAATATGTATTGCAAGTTTTACTGCTTTGCACTTAAGTTTCCTTTTGAACTCGTTTAATAAGGATTTTATACCATTATTAGGCATGAATAAATGCACTAACAAAGACCGTTACTATCCCAATTGTCACAAAAAATACAAACAAACTCTCAAGATGTATTTTCGAACGAAATTAATAAAATGAGTCGCCAAACAAAAAATGTANACAAAAAATACAAACAAACTCTCAAGATGTATTTTCGAACGAAATTAATAAAATGAGTCGCCAAACAAAAAATGTACAGTTGATTCAACTTAATATTCTGTAGCCAGTCAAAATTTTTTTTGGCCCAACACAGAGGTTTTGTTTATCAAACGTGTGTATTGTAAATTAAAAAAATAAAGTTTGTTGCTTTTCAAGTTTTGTTTGCCTAAAAAAATATTTTGTTGGGGCAATTAAATATATTTTTGGCCCTACACGAACCAGTGTTTTGTTGGCTTAACAAACCAATATCTCAGTGCAGCTGCCTCTGTTCACACTGATGATTGATAGGGTTCCGGTGAGAGAAAAAAGGAGCCCTCAGAATTAACTTATCCGATAGTTCGCCAACTAAGATCGATACATTGTTTTCTTGTAAGGCACAAATGGTGGTAAATAAAGAAAAATAAAGGACTCGAATGTGCAAACTTCGTCTTCGATACGTCGAACTCGCCAACAGTCGCTAGTAGTGTTCCTATAGTTCCGAAGGCTCAGTCTTCAGAACTTAACAACCCTTAATGAATTATGAGAATGCTGCCACTATACCTAGCACACGCATTGTAGTTGCGTGGTCTTCAAGACGATATTAAGTGTAGTGCTCAATGTTTTTTTTTTTTTTAGCAGCTTGCTGATATGAGAAACTAAAATTGAGAAACAAGCAGTTTATCCAAATACCTCAAGCTTGGTTATGTATTTAAAACTTGAGAAATTTTGTTAATTGCAATTTAAAGAAACTGACGAATTATTTTCTTCTAATATATGAAAATTGCATGTGTACGCCAATATAAACCGTTACCAAGAACTTTTCCTTATATTCTGAAAGAATTTTCGTCATACAAAGTAACCAATTTGGCTGCACAATTATTTTTTCTAAGCATGTTTCTATCCTATGTTACCGCATCTTTTGCGCTCTCTCTCTCCTGCTATACGAAGTAAGAATGTGCTGAAAGTTGGGAAAGTGACTCAAGATCCCTTGAGATTTTCCAGTTTGAAATTACTTGTCGGAGATCTCAGTTTTATATACGACATTACGAACATGAACTGAAGCATAATTCACTCCGGAAGTCTAAATATGAGGGTCTCCTGAATAGAGACAGTTACAATACACCTTGTTAATAAGCTTGATATTACACGTTCTGTTTATGTCATAAACGTGCGTGAGTATCAAATTAACCGTGGCTAGACCACCTCACCAAATAGGATTATTAAGTAAGTTTATTTAACTTTTATTGATTGTCATACGCCACGTATTATAAATAAATAGCGCCACCTGTTCTTCGCGAAAATGTATACGTGTTGGCTGGACTTCGATATCCTATGCACGCACTTGCGGTGCACATTTGACTATTGGCCGCTTGGCATTGTGTGAAGACAGCCTGTTACATGAGTGAGCCGTCAGAATTAAGTCTCTCCGAAAATGATCGTCCGTGATTCCCGGGTAGACATATAAGACGAGTGACAATTCAAATTATCTAATCACGAAAGTGGTTCTGAACTAAAGTGCTTTGGAACACAACTTGTCCTGAAATCTTTTCGCGAAAAACAGGCGCCCCTACATATGAGTGCTGCACTGATACTGTTTTGGAGAAGGTTTACAGATACGTGCATTGTTTCCCATTCGTCGCATGCGGTACAATCAAACTAACGACAGAATTAAAAAGAAAACAAACAACATGAGCAAAACAACGAGGTGTAATAACGAGTACAGCGTGGTTGCATATGTAAACAGAGCACAGGCGCTCATCTCTCATCGCGAGGGCTCAGAAAACTCATTTCAGGACATAATAAAAGGACGATCCGTTCGCAGCGCACCTTAATTGAAAATCTTGCCTGTTGGGGAAAGACTGACACACACTGTGGTATTTATTTCCATTTTGCATATAGTTGAAAAAGTTTCAGCTAATTTTTTTCTTGTGGATACCAAGTTGGGGATGCAATTTTTAAAAATCTGTACTGCCTGGCCACATGGCTTTTAGCAAGGCTGCAAAAACACCTGGCCTTTCCCATGAATGACGACTGTGATGATTTTTATAAGTAAAGAGGAAAAAATCTCACTACTGCGTAGGAACTGAAACAGAGATGTGGCCACAGAATGGGTTTGCTCCCAAAAAAATTACATATTTTTTAAATGTGTCGCAAGAATGTTAGAAAACCGATATCAAGCCGATTGATTCTAAAATAAATTAAGAAATGTATTTCATGGCAATAAGGACTTTTTAATAATACTTTATATTTTGCAAACTCGTTCGTAAAATGCTGAATTTCAATGGGGAAGATATTTCCATGTTGCATGTTTTTCAGATGTTGTAACAGTAAGAAGTGATGGCAGCTAATGCTCAACGATGTTTTTAATATTTTTATAGCAACATAATAGGATTACGAGGGCGTTTATACAAAAATAGTTTAGCTAGTTCAAGAATGGCAGCTACGCGTAGACAAACACGCCATGATTTGCTAGTTTTGCGAAGCAGCGGAACGTAGTGCGCTCATGAAATTTTCTTTATTGTAACATATGATTCCTATAATTTAAGCTATTCGTTACAGGAATAATTCACACAATNTATTCGTTATAGGAATAATTCACACATTTAGTTTCATTGCCTTAAGGACACAATCTGTGTTTTGCAAAACAAGTGAAATTCATTAGAATTAGCGTAACGTGCTGTTTTGGAATTGTGTTTACTTTTTAATTATAAAAAGCCTTAATGATTTTGCCGTTTTGTTCACTGCAAGTTCAGATGTGAGTTGCGGAGCGGGCTCATATTTCTAATTTTATGTATGTATTTTTGCAAGCTTTTTGTTTTGTTATTAAGTTTAGAACTAAATTACACTACGACAAAAATACAGCTCATTTTTAACGAACGAAGTGACTAGATGTTGCAACACGTATCTCACCGCAGTAATGTCGACTATAATAAGAAATGATGATGTTATGCACGCATTACTCCACCGAGGACACTACAAATTCCAAACTCTTACACAATTGCTCCTTAGATTATGTTCATATCTTAAAACTGTATGCGATCATACGCGGTTAAAGTTAAAAGTNATGTTATGCACGCATTACTCCACCGAGGACACTACAAATTCCAAACTCTTACACAATTGCTCCTTAGATTATGTTCATATCTTAAAACTGTATGCGATCACACGCGGTTAAAGTTAAAAGTTTTAAAATTTCTTGCGTACAGAACAATCCGGAAAACCTTACTTTTTATCATACAGTTTTTTTCTGATCGTTTGAGGAGAAAATATTTAATTACCTTAAAACAACAACGCAACACTGTTAGAACTTTCTGTAGATATACGACAACCTTTACGGAGATGTAGAGTTAATTTACGGAAAGAAACTCCGTAATGACAAATAACGGAAATGAGCTCCGTAAATATAAAATACAGTAGCTCTTCGTATTCTTATGGCTTCGATTTTGAGACACGAACAATGCAGATAATTCCTAAAGAGTATAAAATTCAATTTTTTTTCCTAACCTGCCCTATTACTAAGTATTAAGTGTACGTCCGAGGGTAGGGACGGGAGCTAATTGCGTCTTTACAATACCACTTCATGTAAAATAGTAGTAGGTGAGTGCGAATCACTCATGGAGTGCCAATTCGTTGATTGTTCCAAATTCCGCATACATGACAAAACCAGTATACACACTGAAACACGCACATAACGAAAATAAAACAATATTTTCGTAACTTTGTTTTATAAACCGCAAATATGGCAAGCGCTCTAACAAGACTTGAAATTAAGACAGGCGCGTTCATCGCTTTCATGTNGTAAATATAAAATACAGTAGCTCTTCGTATTCTTATGGCTTCGATTTTGAGACACGAACAATGCAGATAATTCCTTAAGAGTATAAAATTCAATTTTTTTTCCTAACCTGCCCTATTACTAAGTATTAAGTGTACGTCCGAGGGTAGGGACGGGAGCTAATTGCGTCTTTACAATACCACTTCATGTAAAATAGTAGTAGGTGAGTGCGAATCACTCACGGAGTGCCAATTCGTTGATTGTTCCAAATTCCGCATACATGACAAAACCAGTATACACACTGAAACACGCACATAACGAAAATAAAACAATATTTTCGTAACTTCGNCTGAAACACGCACATAACGAAAATAAAACAATATTTTCGTAACTTTGTTTTATAAACCGCAAATATGGCAAGCGCTCTAACAAGACTTGAAATTAAGACAGGCGCGTTCATCGCTTTCATGTAAAATCCATATTTACAAAATACATCCTGTAAAGTGTGTTAGGCGAGTCTTTCGAGTTTCTGACTGTCAACATTTCGATTCGCGTTTGAATCCCACTACAGGACTAAATATTTAAATGTTTTCTAATCGCTCGGTTAAACGCAGTGAAATTCATTACGAAAATTTTAATCGTTTTAATACTCATGCTCGTAAACCTGAAAAAAAAAAAAACCAAAAAAAAAAAATTGTACGCACTCTGACATGACTATAAACTATGAGGTACATACATAATTCCATATACGTTCCGCATTTACAACACCATGTCTTATAAAAGCGTGATAGGTGAGGGATAATAATGTATAGGAGAGACATTTTTTCAGAGTTCAAATCCCGCCACCAGACAATATTTTTTATTCTTATAGTCATTTTTATACACAGTGAATAATCCACATAACGAAAGTAAAACGGTTTATTTGTTGCCCCTTTTTATAAAGAGCATATTTAAAAACAAAACAATCTTGCAAGTTTGTGGACACATTCCGTGAATTCTCGCAGATTTAGGTGAAATTTACGGAGATGACGTTATTTAAATAAATGAAGAGACCGTAATTTAACGCAGATGCCTGGATAATTTGTAACCGATTTTTTCCGTAATTTTTTGGACAATTTTTCTAACAGTGTACGATTTGTCTAGTGACAGATTCACGTTGTTGTGAGGTATTTTCTAATTTAGTAACGTAAGACGAATAAGATTCTGCAACAATAGATTCTAAAAGAGAGAGGTGTTTTTAATTAAATGAGTATGATAGCAGTCATTCTATTCCTGTTAATTTTCTTTTAGTTTTACTAGCGCAGCATATTAAGCCAACCAGTGAACGATTATCACAGTCTTGAAATTTACTTGAAATGGAAGGAAATTCTGTCTCTTCCAACTATCCCGAAGTGACCGCCTACTCCACTATGAAAACAATGAGGATTAATAAATCAGAGATTGCCTTTGTCTCATACATAAAAGAGCAAGCATATGTTGGCTACCGCCCATACGGAACAGCTCCTTGCTTGTAATTCGGGCCGAGGATTATGAATTTGTCTCTATGGAAGGGAGAAATTATGTTCCCTTGCCATCCCCTCTTCACTCAAAGATCTAGTCACGTAGACGCCTCGAAGCTAAATACCATCATGGGCGAGAAATGTCAACATGGTCCTTATGGAGAGGGCGTGGCAAGCCACAACGGGCAGTATTAGGACAATAGTTCTCATTCGGTCCAGTATCAAGAACGTAAGGACGCCCTTATACGATCGATTGTAATCAACTCTGGCGGTTTCCAGTGCACGACAAATCACGGGCGAAATGTCGCTATGTCGCCATAGCACATAAGAAAATAATGCTGGCGCCTTGGTTTTTAAAGTCTATTTTCCAAAGGAAGGATACGCTTATTAAATCACTTTCCTATCTGTGTGTATTTATGTTCGTGTGTATGTCCTAAAAACATATGAGCCAGTGAACCGAATTGCATCAAACACGGTGGCGGCCGCTTTAAAATTTATGTTATAGTTTCATATCTCGGGACCCTTGAATCAATTTCAATTTAAATATAATTTCGTTTTGTCAGTTCATGACGTAAATATTTAATTTGAAGATGTGTAATATTACTCTTTAGCCATTTGGGCTAGATGGATATATGGAAAAATGAAGCTTTTACATCGTATCTCGGACTCTTACTCAATATATGCCATCATAATTTGGCAGGCGACTAATAATAAGAAAGGCCATGATACATAGGCGTCGAATTCGGGGATGCTTTACATATTGAGCACCCCTTGGATATTTTCGGGGGTGCTCAGCATCCCCAATAGTTCAGCCCTTTAAGCACTTAATATTACGTCGCTAGTTATGTTTTGGATACAGGATTGCGCTTCGAGCAGTGTCGTCTAGAGTAGTGACAAGCAGGTTCTGCCAATAACCTTAATTTTGGTCTTACGCCACACCATTTTTTAAATACGGTGTTTGAAAAATACCACAGTTTTTAGCCCCATCTCCTATTTTTTGAAAACCCCCAACAAATTTTTTACAAATCTGCATCCCTAACATATTAACAAATGCGATTTAAGTGGATGCGACACTTGTTATCAACATGGCTGCGATATAAATAAATTGGGTTAATTTGATATTTACACCATAAAATTTGACAAATTTCGGCAAAATTTGGTATGTTGGAAGTTTAGAATAAAATTTACTAATACATAGCCTCTTTTGTCTCAAATTTTGAAGACATTAAGTTTTTGTGCTATATCTCGGGGAAAAAACAAACAAATTTCTACCAATTGTGAGAAATACATAGGTAAGCCTAGTGTGTTTTAAGTGGGTCAAACACTGATTTTCAAAATTTTGACAATTTAAACACTTTTTTAGTATGATATATCTATGAACCCATATAACCAATTTCAATTCAATTTTGTATGCTGGCAGAAGCGTTAAAATGTGTACACATAAAACTAATTTTCTAGCTTGTTTTGGCATTGAGTAAAATATTTAAAGAAAAGTAGTTGTATGTACAATGTTGTAGTGAAAAGCAGGGTAAAGAGATATTTAATTAACTTCTTGTTTATTTATTTAATGTAATCTCTCAGATTTCGTCTTTAAGATGGAGTGCATAACGCTTACATCCAGTCAATGACAAGTAGTGATGCATGTATCGGCAATAAATGAGAAACACGGAACTGTGTGACACGAAAATCCATTTTCCGTTACTCGCAAACCGCGCACTACATGCAGTAGAGTTGCTCCGTTACCTCGGGCCAGCGCATCAGTATACAGTCCACGTAATTATACTACTGAAGAAATCTGCGCATCAACTGCACGTGGTCTGGAGGGAAAATGCTTCTTGAACTGACATCACATTGGCCCAAACTGCCAGTGGGAACATTTGGACGTTTAGTTTGTCACGTTCAGTGGTATAGTGGTCTGTTGCACTTCAACTGATATTCTGAGCTCAAATGAAGACAAAGTTGCTTACTTAGTCTATATTTGGTTTTATCTTATCTGCCAGTGTATTTATTTGCTCCCTTACATCCACTTTACATCTGAACTCATCCGAGGCCATATTAATTATTTAATCAGATTTTCAAGAATATTGAAATGGGTGAAATCAATTAAGTAAGACTTTAAAATGTTGTTAAATTATCAGAGAGTATTATTTAAAAAAATATGTCTTCGCCAGGTAAATAACCTATCTCCTAAGTTTCAGAGCTGGATACTAGATGTAGAAGCTTTCGTCATGCCCTGGCGGTTTCTGCGAATAACTTAAGTTGACGCATTCGAGGGGGAAATGACGTGTTCAAGTGGCACATAGTGTGTGATTTGATCAGTTTCGAATCTTTAGCACTGGGGGACGGGAGAAATTATATTTCGCACTGAGGTGGGCGGACGTGGGTTCAAGCTAATAATCTAATGTGTACGAGTGACTAGTGCTATTGAAACATGCGTTTCAGAATATCGCACGACGAATAAGTGATATCGCGGGTTAAAGTTGCCCCAATGCATCTCTGGAATAAAGAATACTTTTTTTAAGGCCTTAACTTGGTCAAGGACAGAGAAGCGCCCTGAATAATGCCAACCGAGAATGCCTGTTCAATGTGATTCTTTCGAAAAGCATTATCTGCTTTTGATCACACGTTTAGAAGAAGTTAGGCAGAAAACATGTAGTATTTTGCGAAATCGATTAAAGTAAGATAATCATAACATTACCAAGGTGACAATACCTAGGACACTCAAAATTGCAACAGAGCATAAACACTTTTACAGAGCTTCAATAAAAATATACAGAACTTGCGATAGGTGTCCCAATTAAACATGTATAATATTCTCGACAATTAAATGAAACTAAGACGTTAATCAAAAATATTCATCTAACGACCACAAAATGGCGAATGTAAACGAAAAATTGGGCCAAAGCTAACAATACATAGACTTGACATAAAAATTTATTAAGTAAATTATACTAAAGAAATAAAAATATGTTGAAGTGTTATAAACCCCGGCCACATCTAGTTAAATTTCTTCACACACTGCACGATGATTAATTCCAATACCTATTCTGAGCTTTGTAAGTACTACCAGCCTGGTTCAAACTGCATTGCTGTAAGTTTGAATGTCGTCTCTCTATCACCCTGATCAACATGTCGCGTTCAGCTTTCATTGCGCCCAGCACTGCGTCGTTCCGGGGATTAATGAACTCGCACTTCGGACTTCGATCACTGACCGTATCGCGGTGTATATCTAATATTAGTTTTCTCTACTCCTGATAGAATTTCGACGGCATGGCAAGGACACGATACACCCATCAGTGCTGGATTTTGACTCCATTCTTNATGTTTTGGATACAGGATTGCGCTTCGAGCAGTGTCGTCTAGAGTAGTGACAAGCAGGTTCTGCCAATAACCTTAGTTTTGGTCTTACGCCACACCATTTTTTAAATACGGTGTTTGAAAAATACCACAGTTGTTAGCCCCATCTCCTATTTTTTTGAAAACCCCCAACAAATTTTTTACAAATCTGCATCCCTAACATATTAACAAATGCGATTTAAGTGGATGCGACACTTGTTATCAACATGGCTGCGATATAAATAAATTGGGTTAATTTGATATTTACACCATAAAATTGGACAAATTTCGGCAAAATTTGGTATGTTGGAAGTTTAGAATAAAATTTACTAATATATAGCCTCTTTTGTCTCAAATTTTGAAGAAATTAAGTTTTTGTGCCATATCTCGGGGAAAAAACAAACAAAGTTCTACCAATTGTGAGAAATACTTAGGTAAGCCTAGTGTGTTTTAAGTGGGTCAAACACTGATTTTCAAAATTTTGACAATTTAAACACTTTTTTAGTATGATATATCTNTAGTGTGTTTTAAGTGGGTCAAACACTGATTTTCAAAATTTTGACAATTTAAACACTTTTTTAGTATGATATATCTATGAACCCATATAACCAATTTCAATTCAATTTTGTATGCTGGCAGAAGCGTTAAAATGTGTACACATAAAACTAATTTTCTAGCTTGTTTTGGCATTGAGTAAAATATTTAAAGAAAAGTAGTTGTATGTACAATGTTGTAGTGAAAAGCAGGGTAAAGAGATATTTAATTAACTTCTTGTTTATTTATTTAATGTAATCTCTCAGATTTCGTCTTTAAGATGGAGTGCATAACGCTTACATCCAGTNAACTTCTTGTTTATTTAATTAATATAATCTCTCAGATTTCGTCTTTAAGATGGAGTGCATAACGCTTACATCCAGCCAATGACAAGTAGTGATGCATGTATCGGCAATAAATGAGAAACACGGAACTGTGTGACACGAAAATCCATTTTCCGNCAATGACAAGTAGTGATGCATGTATCGGCAATAAATGAGAAACACGGAACTGTGTGACACGAAAATCCATTTTCCGTTACTCGCAAACCGCGCACTACATGCAGTAGAGTTGCTCCGTTACCTCGGGCCAGCGCATCAGTATACAGTCCACGTAATTATACTACTGAAGAAATCTGCGCATCAACTGCACGTGGTCTGGAGGGAAAATGCTTCTTGAACTGACATCACATTGGCCCAAACTGCCAGTGGGAACATTTGGACGTTTAGTTTGTCACGTTCAGTGCTATAGTGGTCTGTTGCACTTCAACTGATATTCTGAGCTCAAATGAAGACGNGACGTTTAGTTTGTCACGTTCAGTGCTATAGTGGTCTGTTGCACTTCAACTGATATTCTGAGCTCAAATGAAGACGAAGTTGCTTTCTTAGTCTATATTTGGTTTTATCTTATCTGCCAGTGTATTTATTTGCTCCCTTACATCCACTTTACATCTGAACTCATCCGAGGCCATATTAATTATTTAATCAGATTTTCAAGAATATTGAAATGGGTGAAATCAATTAAGTAAGACTTTAAAATGTTGTTAAATTATCAGAGAGTATTATTAAAAAAATATGTCTTCGCCAGTTAAATAACCTATCTCCTAAGTTTCAGAGCTGGATACTAGATGTAGAAGCTTTCGTCATGCCCTGGCGGTTTCTGCGAATAACTTAAGTTGACGCATTCGAGGGGGAAATGACGTGTTCAAGTGGCACATAGTGTGTGATTTGATCAGTTTCGAATCTTTAGNCGTGTTCAAGTGGCACATAGTGTGTGATTTGATCAGTTTCGAATCTTTAGCACTGGGGGACGGGAGAAATTATATTTCGCACTGAGGTGGGCGGACGTGGGTTCAAGCTAATAATCTAATGTGTACGAGTGACTAGTGCTATTGAAACATGCGTTTCAGAATATCGCACGACGAATAAGTGATATCGCGGGTTAAAGTTGCCCCAATGCATCTCTGGAATAAAGAATACTTTTTTTAAGGCCTTAACTTGGTCAAGGACAGAGAAGCGCCCTGAATAATGCCAACCGAGAATGCCTGTTCAATGTGATTCTTTCGAAAAGCATTATCTGCTTTTGATCACACGTTTAGAANATAATGCCAACCGAGAATGCCTGTTCAATGTGATTCTTTCGAAAAGCATTATCTGCTTTTGATCACACGTTTAGAATAAGTTAGGCAGAAAACATGAAGTATTTTGCGAAATCGATTAAAGTAAGATAATCATAACATTACCAAGGTGGCAATACCTAGGACACTCAAAATTGCAACAGAGCATAAACACTTTTACAGAGCTTCAATAAAAATATACAGAACTTGNCAATACCTAGGACACTCAAAATTGCAACAGAGCATAAACACTTTTACAGAGCTTCAATAAAAATATACAGAACTTGCGATAGGTGTCCCAATTAAACATGTATAATATTCTCGACAATTAAATGAAACTAAGACGTTAATCAAAAATATTCATCTAACGACCACAAAATGGCGAATGTAAACGAAAAATTGGGCCAAAGCTAACAATACATAGACTTGACATAAAAATTTATTAAGTAAATTATACTAAAGAAATAAAAATATGTTGAAGTGTTATAAACCCCGGCCACATCTAGTTAAATTTCTTCACACACTGCACGATGATTAATTCCAATACCTATTCTGAGCTTTGTAAGTACTACCAGCCTGGTTCAAACTGCATTGCTGTAAGTTTGAATGTCGTCTCTCCATCACCCTGATCAACATGTCGCGTTCAGCTTTCATTGCGCCCAGCACTGCGTCGTTCCGGGGATTAATGAACTCGCACTTCGGACTTCGATCACTGACCGTATCGCGGTGTATATCTGGTATTAGTTTCATCTACTCCTGATAGAATTTCGACGGCATGGCAAGGACACGATACACCCATCAGTGCTGGATTTTGACTCCATTCTTNTCTACTCCTGATAGAATTTCGACGGCATGGCAAGGACACGATACACCCATCAGTGCTGGATTTTGACTCCATTCTTGTACTGATGATGCTTATCATCTTAGAGTCGTAGACGCCTACGCTTTCGTCTCCAGTAAATGCTGTTGCACGGCAGTGACTCGTGCTGTGATCGAGCACCTTAACTGCAATGGTTTCGCTAGTTTTTATAGAACTACTGGCTTGAAAACTTCGTAGTTTAGTTCGTGGAGATTCGGTAGGTAGACAGAGCTTAACGTCTCGTCGACAGCGCTGCTCATGGAAGCAGGAACAGGAAGACTATCAGCCATGTCCTATAGAACGGAACCATCCCAGCATTCGCCTGAAGTTATTTGGAGANAGCAGGAACAGGAAGACTATCAGCCATGTCCTATAGAACGGAACCATCCCAGCATTCGCCTGAAGTTATTTGGAGTAACCATGAAAAATTTAAATCAAGGGAACTGGACTGGGAATTGAACTCGGGGACTTCCCCGAATAGGAGTTCAGTAGTTTACCACTGCGCCGCTGCGATCGGTGTGGAGATTCTACTTCGGTTTGAAATGCTCAGTCAACACGTCCATTCCGGTCGTGGTCTTTGGTTTGTATCCGTGGTATGGTGTCCAATCTAGCACATCACAGAAACGCTTGCTGATCGGTTCTGAACTGACACTCTGATCGAATGCTTTTGATAATGAAGTGGATGTTGAAATAAAATAATGGAAACGAATCCCTCGTCGTGTGATGGAGGGCGTCGTATATTGAGTGCATTAGTACACTGACTAGTGATATAATTTCTACTGAATTATTACGACTGAGATAAAAACGCTGAGTTTGTTGTTGGGCATGCAAAAAATCCTGCTAATTCTTTTGAAAAATATATATTTTTACCTGCTCTTATGCACGCGCATAATTGCTCACTGCCTGCTAACAGTGGCCCTTATTACCTTTTAAAGACACGTCAAGGTATTAATGAATATACCCGGACTCAATAATGTAACGTTTAAGTATCTTACAAGGCATTTTAAATTTTTGAAAAAGAAAATCGGTCTTCTAAATAGAGTCCAATAAAATAAGGAGTCTCTACTGAAGGTCTGCGTGATGTCATATTTGCAAATTATTCCTGCACTTAAGGAGCAGTAAAAAAATCTTAATTCACGAATCTAACCTTCGAATGCCCCAACTATTTCGCTATTCGGTGCGGTCGAGGAATAATTTCCTGCGATAACTGTACTTCTGAACACGTGTCTTTGTTCGACAATGTCCATTATGCCTTCTTTATCTGACACTGGTCAGTCGCTGAGTTCAGCGTATCGTACACATGATGAAAACGTGCGACTACTTCAAGTTTCATTTNATCTGACACTGGTCAGTCGCTGAGTTCAGCGTATCGTACACATGATGAAAACGTGCGACTACTTCAAGTTTCATTTGCTTTCGCTCCAACTTGACCTTGCTGTTTGCGAGAGCTTAAATTTCGCTATGTAAGTAACTAGACTCGTAGCAATTTCGGCTTTGACTTCGGACTCAATTTAACTTAATTAGGTTTGCGGTGCGCCCTGATTAGTGGTTAGTTCGGCCTAATCTGCCCTGCTTCTAATCACTGGAAATTTGTTTGTAGAAAGTACTTATAACCGTCATTTGTTAAGTGCTGATAAAGCACAAACACATCTACATAACTGGTGTAAGTGAGAGATCATTACGTGTGGTACGTCNATCTGACACTGGTCAGTCGCTGAGTTCAGCGTATCGTACACATGATGAAAACGTGCGACTACTTCAAGTTTCATTAGCTTTCGCTCCAACTTGACCTGGCTGTTTGCGAGAGCTTCAATTTCGCTATGTAAGTAACTAGACTCGTAGCAATTTCGGCTTTGACTTCGGACTCAATTTAACTTAATTAGGTTTGCGGTGCGCCCTGATTAGTGGTTATTTCGGCCTAATCTGCCCTGCTTCTAATCACTGGAAATTTGTTTGTAGAAAGTACTTATAACCGTAATTTGTTAAGTGCTGATAAAGCACAAACACATCTACATAACTGGTGTAAGTGAGAGATCATTACGTGTGGTACGTCATAATGTAAAAACGCCATCAACATTTTCCAACTATATTTTCATGTTTATTTTTTGTGTCTAGAAATATAGAAAGCCATTCGTTTGATTACTCCTAGGACTGTCCTCATGCACTGAGATGGCAAACAAACAAAATACATAATCAATTAAAAATTTTACGATAGTCGCCTTCTTTATTTGATCGAGGCGACCCATGGGAAGAAGTAAATAGCTCCTACATACCGTATCACACGTGAAAACACAGAACTAAGTACCTGTTATAAATTTTATTAAACTAGATGAAACTTCAAGATCCCTGTCAGAGTGGAGTTTTCTTCAATTTGCAGTATAGTACCAACAAATTCTTCAAGTTTTAACCCGGAAAGTTCGTAAAATTGAATAGCACAGCCGGTGCAACATATTTTTTCTTCAATAAAATACTTCTGGGATGATGTAAACAAAAGAAAGGCAAATTTCGGGGTAAAAGAGCAAGAAGTTACTGATATATGTAACTTTTATCTACGTGGCGGCAAATAATTTATAATAAAGTTATTGAATCCTTAGATGCTAGGTAGGCCTTGACGTCTCGTTGACAGCAGTATCATAAGAGACGAAACCAGAGACATAAGAAACAGTAGTGAGACAATTCCATTTACAAATACACACAGAAATACCTCGTACCATAAACTATAATGCTATCAACTGCGTTACGGAGGTCAAATTCGGAGCCTCAACTTCAGATATAATCAGTCTAATGGAGAAGTAGAGAGTGAAGATATTTGGGCGGCTTATAACATCGAGGTTTTGAGAACCGATGAGGGTGAAGTGAGGTGAGTATGGAGCAGCGTCGCAATAGAAGGGCTGGGGAAAAGGGAGATCACCGAGAAAATCCGCCGACAAGCATCGTCCAACATGATCCCCACATGCGAAAATCTGGGAGCCAACCCACCGGGAATCGAATCCGGTTCGCCTAGGTGGGAGGCGACTAGTCTGATATTCACACTACTGCCACCCTTTATCAGTTTAATGTTTTGAATGACAAGGTTTACTAATCTCACTCATTTACAGGGCCTTCATTTTGATAATGAGTATCTGGGCCACATAAAGCACACAAGATTACATTGCCTAAGTAGTGTTATTTGTATGAATATTTTGGTGGAAATCGGTTTATTGGTCCCCACGATACAGCATAAAATTTTAATTTTTATTTGAATGTGGTTTAATTTTTTAATATATATATATATATATATATATATATATATGTAATCAATTTTCCAGTAATTTATATGGCTGCCATTGTGAATTTCAATGTCTGACTTCATTTAAATCATCTCAATTTACATGGCCTTCTGTACCACTAATCGTGTGCAAAATTTGGTGGAAATTAGGTGAATTGTTCCGGAGATATGGCAAAATGTTCCATTTTTAGTCTACTTTCCGAAGGAAAGTAATGCTTATGAGATCACTTTCCTCTCTATGTGTGCATGTATGTGTGTGTGTATGTGTGTGGCGTATGCATGTGTGTGTATGTATGTGTGTGTGTACGTATGTGTGCCTACATGTTTGTGTCTTTGCGTGTGGGTGTCCTCCTTTCAATTTTTGAACACGTTGACCGAATTTCACTGCAATTTGTACTCATGTATTACTTAGAAAGAACACCTGACTTTTATAGTTTTCTACCACGTTGGGCAGTTACTTTCAAAATGGCGGCCATTAAAATTTTTTCGGTTATATACCATATCTCGGGAACCATTCAACCGATTTAAACAAAATTTTGTATGCTCGTAGAGCATTGGGTAAGCTTTGAGATGGATATTATTTTTCCGCTATTTTGTAAGATATGACAAATGGAAAAAATAAAGATTTCACTATATATCTGGAAAACTATTCAAACAATTCTCACCCAATTTTGAATTTATGTAAGTAATACTACGGCTGGCTATGTAATCGTAAGTGACTGAACTTGGTTAGTTACTTATTTTAAAAATGGCGACCATACAAATGTTTCCAGTTTATTTGGTATATCTGCAGTACCATTTAACAATTCCGATCAAATTGCCTGTACTGAAAGAACCTATAATAATTATCGTATACAACAACAAATAACCACTTTTGTTGGCTATTTTGTAAGATAGCGTCATACGAATAAATAAAGTTATTATGTCATAACTCGGTAAACAATTAACCGATTGCTACCAAATTTTGCAAACAAGTAGTACTGATACAGATTGCGTTAAGTAATGTGTTTAAACATGTCACACACTAATTTTCAAAATAATTGCCATATAGCTATTATATCTTAGTATTCTATATCGTCGAACCCATGTTATCAATTCCAACACAACTTTGTATGCCGGCAGTATACATTACAACTATAAACTGTATCTACATGTGAGCATCTTTGCTCGCAATTTTAAAAGATAGAACCATGCGTATAAAATAAAAAATTTAAGCAATATCTCGTGAAAGAAGTGGCTAATTCATATCAAATTTGGCAAACAAGTAGTACTGAGGCATATAATGTTTAGTGGTATGTTTTCAGCATACCCAACATTTTTTTTTTTCAAAATTGTAGTCATATATATAATTTTAGCCTATATTTCTATCGTCGAAACCATGTAATTAATTTAAACTAAACTTTGCATGCTGGCAGTATATATTACAAATATCAACTATATGTACTTAGAGAATCTTTTGTCAGTCATTTTGTAAGATAACGCCATGCGAATTAATAAAGTTTTTTTGTCATATCTCGGGAANGCCACATAAAGCACACAAGATTACATTGCCTAAGTAGTGTTATTTGTATGAATATTTTGGTGGAAATCGGTTTATTGGTCCCCACGATACAGCATAAAATTTTAATTTTTATTTGAATGTGGTTTAATTTTTTAATATATATATATGNTTATTGGTCCCCACGATACAGCATAAAATTTTAATTTTTATTTGAATGTGGTTTAATTTTTTAATATATATATATGTAATCAATTTTCCAGTAATTTATATGGCTGCCATTGTGAATTTCAATGTCTGACTTCATTTAAATCATCTCAATTTACATGGCCTTCTGTACCACTAATGGTGTGCAAAATTTGGTGGAAATTAGGTGAATTGTTCCGGAGATATGGCAAAATGTTCCATTTTTAGTCTACTTTCCGAAGGAAAGTAATGCTTATGAGATCACTTTCCTCTCTATGTGTGCATGTATGTGTGTGTGTGTGTGTGGCGTATGAATGTGTGTGTATGTATGTGTGTGTGTACGTATGTGTGCCTACATGTGTGTGTCTTTGCGTGTGGGTGTCCTCCTTTCAATTGTTGAACACGTTGACCGAATTTCACTGCAATTTGTACTCATGTATTACTTATAAAGAACACCTGACTTTTATAGTTTTCTACCACGTTGGGCAGTTACTTTCAAAATGGCGGCCATTAAAATTTTTTCGGTTATATACCATATCTCGGGAACCATTCAACCGATTTAAACAAAATTTTGTATGCTCGTAGAGCATTGGGTAAGCTTTGAGATGGATATTATTTTTCCGCTATTTTGTAAGATATGACAAATGGAAAAAATAAAGATTTCACTATATATCTGGAAAACTATTCAAACAATTCTCACCCAATTTTGAATGTATGTAAGTAATACTACGGCTGGCTATGTAATCGTAAGTGACTGAACTTGGTTAGTTACTTATTTTAAAAATGGCGACCATACAAATGTTTCAAGTTTATTTGGTATATCTGCAGTACCATTTAACAATTTCGATCAAATTGCCTGTACTGAAAGAACCTATAATAATTATCGTATACAACAACAAATAACCACTTTTGTTGGCTATTTTGTAAGAAGCGTCATACGAATAAATAAAGTTATTATGTCATAACTCGGTAAACAATTAACCGATTGCTACCAAATTTTGCAAACAAGTAGTACTGATACAGATTACGTTAAGTAATGTGTTTAAACATGTCACACACTAATTTTAAAAATAATTGCCATATAGCTATTATATCTTAGTATTCTATATCGTCGAACCCATGTTATCAATTCCAACACAACTTTGTATGCCGGCAGTATACATTACAACTATAAACTGTATCTACATGTGAGCATCTTTGCTCGCAATTTTAAAAGATAGAACCATGCGTATAAAATAAAAAATTTAAGCAATATCTCGTGAAAGAAGTGGCTAATTCATATCAAATTTTGCAAACAAGTAGTACTGAGACATATAATGTTTAGTGGTATGTTTTCAGCATACCCAACATTTTTTTTTTTCAAAATTGTGGTTATATATATAATTTTAGCCTATATTTCTATCGTCGAAACCATGTAATTAATTTAAACTAAACTTTGCATGCTGGCAGTATATATTACAAATATCAACTATATGTACGTAGAGAATCTTTTGTCAGTCATTTTGTAAGATAACGCCATGCGAATTAATAAAGTTTTTTTGTCATATCTCGGGAANTAGAGAATCTTTTGTCAGTCATTTTGTAAGATAACGCCATGCGAATTAATAAAGTTTTTTTGTCATATCTCGGGAAGCAATTGACAAATTTCTTCCAAATTTGGCAAACAAATAGTACTGCAGCAGGTGGTGTAAACTGGTATGTTTTATGTAGAACAGGCACTTATTTTCAAAATGTTGGCAGTATAAATATTTAAGTTCAGTGTGTTTTGTTAACGAAACTAATCCCAACTTAATTTTCTAGGCTGGCAGTACCTATTACAAAAATCACATTTGCATATGCTGAGACTAGCTTCTGTCATTTTGTAAGATAACCCTACCAATAGAAAATAATAATTTTTCTTTCGTATCTCGGGAAACAATCAACCCATTCTTACAAAATTTGGCGAAGATGTAGTGTGGTAGGCCTTAATAAGAAATGNCGTATCTCGGGAAACAATCAACCCATTCTTACAAAATTTGGCGAAGATGTAGTGTGGTAGGCCTTAATAAGAAATACATTTTTTAGTAGGACACACTTATTTTTTGAATGGCGGCTATCAAGTTATTGAAGTTTTGTTGGCGGAATCTACGAAACTATGTAATCTATTTTAACTTGACTTTGTATATTGGCAGTATACAATCATCGAAATTGCCACTTAGTTACTTTTTTGTCTTCCATTTATGAAGATTGCCACATGAAAATTATGGATGTTTTATTCCATGTCTCGAGGACCAATCAGTCGATTTCCACCAAATGTTAGACTGGAACATTTCAAACAAATTTGTACCAAATTGTTCACACCACAAATGTTACAGAAGGCCATGTAAACATTCATAATTTAAATGGGCCAGACAACGATGTTCAAAATGGCAGCATCATAAATAATTTGAGTAAATTTGACGTATATATTAGAGAATTTAACCAAATTCAACGAAAATTTGTATGTTGACAGTAAACATTAGAAGCATCGTATATGGAGCCTCTTTTTGTGGCAATTTGGTACGCTAGCATCAAATAACAATATTAAGGTTTTTATGTCATATCTCAGTGACCAAACAACCAATTGCCATAAAATTATTCAAACAAGTAGCGCTATGGTAGTTCATAGTAACTTACATGTTGTATGTAGCTGTAAATATTTTAGGTTATTAAATCTTATCATCTAAAACATTAGACTGATTAAATCTGAAGTTGATGCTCTGAATCCGACCTCCGTAATGCAGTAGATTGCACGCTAGCTTATAGTGAGAGTTTTTCTGGGTTTAAATCCCGGGTAAGGCATGCGTGTATTTTTAATCGTCTCACTACTGTTGCATAGGTTCCTGGTTTCATTTATAAAGTTATTTCTTTTAAAGTCTCAAGTCTGTCCTACCAACTCAGAAATTATTCAAAAATTAATTGCACCAACGTTGAGGAAATTAGGCTCATAAGTTACACCAGTAATCTCTTGTTTCACCTGGAATTATTTTGCAAAGAAAAAAAACTGGTAAAATAGGTACTCTGTAGTAAGTATTATTGATGCTTCTGATGAATACTGCACTGTTAAGTGAGCACTTTGAAAGCTCTCTCATTTGGAATAATAGTCAATAAATATAATTTATTTTAGCCTTAAANCACTGTTAAGTGAGCACTTTGAAAGCTCTCTCATTTGGAATAATAGTCAATAAATATAATTTATTTTAGCCTTAAACGTTAACTTCCGAGTGCGATGGAATATACGCACTGTGTTTATTACTTACATGGCAATATTTATTTTAAAATGTGGCTAGAGGATAAAAAGTGGCTGAAATGAAAAAGTAGCCAGGGCCTCAAACGTTCTTTACCGTGAATAGCCTAAGTTTTCAAAATTTGGTAAAATTTTGTAGAACTGTTTAATATATATAACATCCTAGGTACACTAAAAAGATGATTTATTAGCACATTCGACGATTTCAATAGATAAGGGGATAAAGATGATTTAAAATCGGTTGCATAGTTTTACAGAATTAGCACACTAAGCCAAATTGTTATTCTAGCCGTAATTCTGAAAATGAAACATACAAATCAATATGACCTACAACAGTACAATGTTTTCTCCAAATTTGGTGGGAATCGGTGAATTTTTTCCCAAGATCTGACAATAAAATTTAAATTTTTCATGTGCTATCTAACAAAATCGTGGGAAAATGAGGCTCTGTATAAATCAATTCGATGGTTGTAATTGGTACTGCCAGCGTACTAAGCTAAATTATAATTGGTTTGGTAATTTCATGCAAATGTCTTCAGTCCACCACTGAAGATGACATCTGAAAAAATTATGTCTGAATGTCTATCTCACAATTTTTTTTTAACAGAAGCCGCCAAATATGTAAAGCAAGTTGTTGTCAGGAAGGTTTCATAAAACAAAGCCTTTCCTTTTCAAAACGGGGGTCTGTTTCTTTGAGTGTTTATTGCCATATTTATGGCGCTATGTGACCGATTTAGAACTAACTAGGTGTGCTGTAAGTACCCACTATGTGAAATAAGTTATCTGATTCACTATTTAACGCGTCTGCTATTTTGGAAGGTAGTGACCCTAACAATACTATTATTAAACATATAATCTCAGGAACTACTCTATAGATTATAAAAAAAATATTTATGTAAAAAAAATCCTTCTATACATAATTATAATTTTTAACGCAAGCTCTTGCAATTTAGGCCTTCAGGAACGTCATCAAAGCTTCTTGCACATGTGTATGTATAAATATATATATATTTGCATATAAAAATGAAGTCAATTGGATTTATCGATTAAGTCATGTATTTATTATCTTTATAATTTGTAGGCATAGCTAATAGCTTGGAAATGTGTAAACTATCTATAATGTTAAAATATGACTAATGCACACAGAAACCTTCAATATTTATATACTCATTTCCGCGCTCATACTTGCACAAACNATATAAAACGTGTCTCTAAAAATCACCGACAAACTCCGGGAGGTGATTCCTCATGAAAAAATTGGTATAAAATATATGGGACACTTTGTACCTACATTCAATATTAAGAGAGGAATGGCCCGTTGAAAATCAAATTTGAAAACAGTAATCTCCCGAAATATCGGAAACTAAGTGACAATAAATGACAATACTCAAAATATTGTTTTCTGTTATTGAGATCCTTAACCTACAGCAAACTTGTGTTTATACCTTCCACGGTAATGAAAATAACAGGGGTGGCTAGCCTCTTATTATATGAAACTTTTGTGCCGTCGGGATTTTGTAATGTTTGATACTGGCCTATTGAGCAGTATCACTTACGTAACAAATATGGTCCTCTTGTTGCAAGTCAGCAGGACTCGCCGTTTTCTTTCAAAACACACATGCATTTTCGGTCCAGCGTTATAGTCCCTAACACAGCCACATTGCATACATGAGTCAATGGTTGGCTGCTAGGTCCACTGCACAAGCGATGGTGGAAAACATTTAAACTCGTACTGTAAACAACCTGTACCAAAAATTTTTAGTATTGCAGCTCGTAAGTAGTATGGTTATTGTATCAAAAAATGTTGACCTGTGTCAATATGCTACATCCCATGGATCTCAAGAAATTGATGTTTAATGTTCGAAACAGATAATGTGTTATCGTTTATATACACTTTAGTTTTTTTTTTCGGTACATTACACCTATACAGTATTTTCTCCATAGAAAGACTAAATATGAAGTTTTAGTTCTTGAACTCGTTAATTTTTCAAATTATTTGAAAATATTTAAGAAACAGGAAAGCTTAATTAAACAGTACGGCACCCATGCGCAGTTCCATACTTGGCAGAAAAATGGCATAGTGTGTTGGCCCCAAACTCTGTTAAACATATATACAAACGATCAACCTATAGACTCCAACTGCAGAAGTTTCCTATGTACTGATGATCTCGCTTTGGCCACACAGAGCAAATACACTGAAACATTGGAGAGCAACCTGAACAATGCCCTTTAAGGTTTGTCAAGTTACTACAGCGCAAATCAGCTTAGACCAAATCTCTCTAAGATAGAAGTGTGCGCCTTTCATCTAAAAAATAGGGAAGCTCGTCGAAGGTTAAAGTTAGAGTAGTCAGGCATTGAACTAGAACATTGTGACACTCCAAAATACCTAGGAAAGATTCTCGACATATCTCTCATATTCAAAAAGCACTGAATGAACTGCAATTTGATAGTTTCCAACAGGAACAATATACTGTAAGAACTGGTTTGATCACAGTGGGGTTGTCAACCACAAACTATCATAACTTCTGCAATGGCACTGTACTAGTCTGTTGCAGAGTACGCCTGTCCTGTATGGTACATTTCATCTCATACCAAACAGGTGGATGTAGATCTCAACGACACTTGCAGATTGATAATAGGCTGTTTGAAGTCCACTCCAGTAGAATGTAGAATGTCTTTATACCCTCGCGGGAGTATCACCACCCTCTGTTCGAAGAGAAGTAGCAGCGAACAAGCAAAGAAAGAAAGTGGAACAGGAGAGAAGGTTACCCACCTGCTATATAAACATGATCTCCCAGTGCAAAGACTTAAGTTTAGAAAGAGATTCTTAAGAACATCAAAGGAACTCAAAATCCCAGCTTTAAAGGGCAGATTACAGCTGTGGAAAGCAAAATAGCCCCTATCCTATGGTTGGAAAAAAATAACTGAAAGTTTACCACCTGGACATGACGAGAGATGGCTGATGTAAAAATTTTTGAACATAATGAGATCAGGAGTGGGCAGATCTCAAGGTGAACTTGGCAATGTGAGCTATATTAAAGATGACAACATCAAATACGATTGCGGAGAAGACCAGTCTGTCGGACACATGCTTTAATGTCGACTATATACAACTTCATGCACAGAAGACGACCTACTTCAAGCCTTGGAGGTTGCGCTGGATGTTGCCCACTTCTGGTCAAATATTACATAAGATTTTTCAGAATTGTTGTAACTATGTTTCAGTCATGTTTTGGACATGAGAATATGTAATATATTTGATAATCCAGCAGTAACCAGCAGTCTAGATGAGCTCCGGCAATAATCAAACGTCTAGATTAGCTGTGGCTATTGAAATTTTGTTCCTACAAGAATCTCTGAGTGCAGGTTGAGCTAGTGTGCAAGTCTTTTGCGCAAGAGGTAATACAACTTTTTCTCACCTACTCTACCATAACCCATCCTCAGTAAAGAGCTCGCAATACCTCAAACCCGGATGGCCAAGTGCACGCGGATGTGAATTGCAGACAGGCGCAGAGGAGTCGAGCCCACTCATTGCCACATTCTGGTCCCGTGCACAGCGAAGTCGTACTAATTCAAGCTCGTCTCCCCGCACGCGCCCAACACCGGAATGGAAACACTCTGCGGGCGGGGTTCGGAGGCCTGGAATTGGCTGTCGCGTTCGGGGCGTGTTAACAGCGTTTGGCCGTTTATGCACAGTTCTGGTAATCCCTGCTCAATCGGGGAGCTGGAGTGCGGCCTCCCAGCCCGGGGTTGGATTTAGAGGTTGTAGAGGGGTGTGGAAGGGAGAGGGGAGGTGGTTATCGACTGCTCTCCTCCTCCCAGCAAACCCTCTTTCAACCCACCCCCCTCCCCCCGGCATCAAGCTACTGTAATTGTGGCAGCATTCTGGATTGGCGGTTGTCGCTCAGGTCCCCTGCCGACCACGCCCCTATCGGTGGATGCTGAAAACACACTCGGTGAACGTCGTCGCCAGGTGTTGGGTCGTGAGCGTTGCGTGTCTGGCGAGCATTCGAGAAGTATGCACCTCAAAAAAAAGTTTTGCACCGTTGGCATTTCTAGGTAAATAGTCTGTTCGCGGGTTCTTCGCCCTTTTTAAATCAAACTGTTTAAAAAACACCCCATGTATGCCGTGCTTGGTTGTTTCAATAACATGTCACGTATCACAAGCGTTTTATATTTGTTTTAACATAAAAATACTTTTTTTTATTAAATGAACATTTGCTAATATTTTACCTATAAATTATAATAGCAAATGTACAATAATTTTGAATAAAACAACGATAAAATAGGTGTGTTGGTAATGTCTAGGGAGAAAGAGTTTTTATGAAAAAAAATATTACTACACTGAGTGCGCATGAATCCGGTACGCTTCCTAGACTCAGTTAGGCTTTGTTTGCATGAGACGTAGGAATATCCTGAAAGTAGAACTTTATCAGGGCTTCGGAATAGTTGGAAGTCATCGTGATTAGTCTATATATACCAGGTTGCTCAATGCGCAAGATAAATTATGGGAGGTTATTCACACCGTCTGTGCAGAATACAACACCAGACTTGACCACTGTAATTTTAGTCTACTTTCCGAAGGCAAGAAAAGCTGGTGAGATAACTTTCCTGTCCGTGCCTTTGTATTTGTGTGTTGGTGTGCGTGTGTGTGTTTTTCGCAGAAATTTGAACGCATGAACCAAATTTCACCAAACTTGGTACACATAGAGTACGTATCTTTAAATAACAAATATACGTTTATCTAGCGTTATGACCGAACATTCAGTGTTCACTGACTGACTTCAACCTGCCGAACCATCCTGGACCAACCACACAGCGAGCAAGCGCTTGAGAGCGGCCTGTGTTAAGCTGTGTGCAGTCCCTTAGAGAGTGATAATGAAACAATCAATCAACCCTCACCGGCGATCAGTACCGTTAGTCAGGCAGGCGCTGCTGGGGCATTTCCTTCCAGAAAGTCAGTGTGACGTGACTTGAGATCTGAACAACAACTGAAGGCATTGCAGTGAGGATCGTGCGCTCCTCTCGCTTGTCGTATTTGTTCGAGAAGTCTGAGAAGACAGCACCAGAACGTAAATGAGGTTATTATTTTTTGCTTTCTTTACTTGAATATTTAGCAGTAAAGATTCGTTAATTAAAATACGTGCATTCAGTGGTTTTAGTTTGACATACGGCTTTAAAAATTATTTTTTATTAATATTGTCTGATTGTGGTGAATGTATTAGTTTATAATTAATTCATTTGGGAAATCCTAAAAATTATAGCTTTTCGCTAGCGTCACTGTTCGAATTAAACATTACAGGCGAATATTTAAAGTATTATTGAAACTGTGATTATTTTTATTTCTTCGTATACTTGTCTTTTTGTGTTAAAATTTTCTATGGAATTCTTTGAGCGACGCTTTAATAAATTGTACAATTTATTAACATATTTAAAGAAGTCTACACTTCCTCATATAAACACTAAAACTGCTTTTTGTTTTAGGATTTTTTTGTTATTTAGAACTCCATTTCATTAGAAAAAAATTTCACCCGTTAATGATGCATAAAACTTTTCGCCCGGCGTTTGAACATCATAAATGCATTGTTCTTCATGTATTTTATTCCAATAACAAAGATAGAATGCGCAGAAATAAATTATGTTGTAATTCAGCGATGATTTTGTTTTATACATTCATACAGAACCTTGTGTTTAGTGTTTTATTTTTCGATGCATCAAGCTCGCGCAGAAAATAATAGCAAAATTAATTGAATAGCTAATTTTTTTTTATTTGAATTTTTCTGTTTATATTATGAGTCTTGATGAACATGCGCGTATCGTCCACACATATTTTTAAAATATTAATTTATGACTTAAGACAATATGCAGTAACAGCGGATCGTGAAAAAAAAAAAAAAAAAGGAAAAAAAAAAACACGTCTTCTGTATTTACGATTTACAATTTACTTGATAATTTCGTATTCTAGGCAACGAACACTCGCCATAAGAGTAACCTCTTTACAATTTTTTTTATAACTAACGACCCAATATTACGTTACAACCAGCGTCTAGTCACATCGTTATTCAAGTAGGATATTTTCTGGCAGAGACGCATTGTGAATTCATTATTATTGGGAATTAAAACCACAAATACAACAACAAATTTTTATAAATTTACCCTTTTAATATTTTAAAGAATGGTTATAACTGCACATAACATTTCCCGGCAATTCTCTGATTGACTAATAAAACATAATATTTACTTCAGATTTAAAATAAACCCATTTCTTTTCATGCCTAAGGAAAACACAACAACGCAAAAAGTGGCGTGACCAGAGACTTGCGTGACCCTGGAAAACTTTTATAATGGGCCCATTCCTCCATATTTGGATTAACATACAGGCTATTCATTTATTACTGGTATATAACTTAAATTCATTGAATTTGCTAATACCTCGCTTATGTTAAATACGCAAACGTAATATAATTGCATGTCAAATAATAAAAATTTATTTCTACATTAATTTTTTTTTTATAAATTTATTACATTGACTAAGGTAAAGTTATCTATCCCTTCTACGAAGTCCAGCTTATTAGCCACGGACAGCTCGAAAGAAATGAGTGCTTAACTAATCCTGTGATGTTTTTAAACAAAACGATCTTCANTGGTAAACGAACACCCTTAAGTGGCACTTAAATATTGCAGACTTTCTTCTGGTACACCAAAGTTTGATAACTTCAACTAAAGCCATTGAAATGAGATTATATTCGACTTCTTATCACACCCAGCACGTGAAAGAAACACTTACTTGAAAGAAACTTTCGGCATCTCTTCACCATTCGTTCAGACAGAGTATGTCGTACTGATGCCGCACTTTTCTATGTCGAGTATGAAGAAATTGCGGCTGAATGGACCAGCTATTTGATATTATATTTGCAAGGTGCAAGCATGGAACGGGCGTAGACAAACGTAGAGATAATATTACTGTAGTCTATTCTCTGTTACTTCACACTTTTTGAATCAAACATTTGATAAACCACCCCATGTACGACGTGTTTCGTTCATTCCTAAATATGCCGTGTATCACAAGCGTTTTGTACTTGTGTTAACATAAAAATAGCTTATTTTTGGTTAGATTATATTTCACCCATATTTTATCTATGAAATGAAATATTATACTTATATTAAATGGGAATAAAACAGCAAGAAGATATGTTTGTTGGTAATGCCTAGTAAGAAAGTTCATATGAAAATATTATTAAATACAAACCCTACAAATGCGGTGCATTGTCCCTTCCTTCTTACCACCATGCTTTACGGTAATTTTCTGGACTCAGCTAAGCTTTGTTTCCAAGTGGCGGAAGAATATCCTGAAAATAGAACTTTAGCAGGGCTTCATGAATGTAGAGGGTAACCGCGAATGGGCTATATACGCTGTTCACGGTTAACTCAGCGCTTTATAAAGCCCTTAAATTGTATCCTTCCGACGTATAAAACTACCATTTATATACACTGTCTCACTTTATTCACGTGTCATACAGGGGAAAGAGTGGAAATTTTAAGGAAGTAAACTGTGTTAATAATATGAAAATCATTGCTTTTTTGAGTAAAAAACAAGAGAAACAGATTCCAGTAGCCATACATTTAAACGTTAAATTTTTTTCGCACGCCAATGCGTGCTGTGGCATATGTGCATAGGCTGTTAAAGGTAAACTGAGCACTTTTGAAAGCCCTGCTTAAGATGTACTTGTATGTACACTATGTATCCTTCCGCAATTTACAAAATTAACATAACTATGGGCCTGAGCACTTTATTCACGCGTCGGTCAAGTGGAACTGTGAAATTATAAGAAAAGTAAAAACTTTAAAAATTTACCAATACTTTCAGTTATTTGCATTATAGAACAAAGAACGCAAAAACAAATAATTTCAGCATTCACAAAGGTTGCCCTAACCCTTTTAATCCATCACTGAGTGTTGGTGCTACTTTCTGAATCATTACCAACTTTACTGAACGCATGTCAGTCAGTGTGCCCGTTCAAAAATATGCAGATATGGGCAGTGACATATTTCAAAGGTTGATCTAGAAGGTTCTCAATTAACCATAAACAACCCATATTTGTGTGCAGTGATTTTTTTTAAAATGTTGATTACAGTAGAGGGATTATGGGAACTTGGGCACATCGGGACCTGGGACCACAGCGTCGGAGCTGTTCGTGCTCTGTCATACCGGTCGGCATTAATGGATACAGTGATCTTGGCTTTTAACCTTAACCCTGACTTTGGCTACCTGTGACCTTAAAACAAAAAATATAAAAAATATATTAAAAACGTATTAAAATTATTAAAAAATGTATGAATAAAATTTATTTAAAATAAACTTAAATTTCCGGAAGTCCTCCACTTCCCCCTCCACCCATACTCATTCCACCATATTAATAGGTGCAATCCACCATCTTGGTAGGCGTTACAGTCAGCATCCGCCATCTTGCTTTTGTGTACCAAACATACAAAATCATTAAAAAAACAGTTATCTTCAGCAAAAAAATTTATGTATCTTCATAAATTCGCGTACGCTCGCTTCATTAGGATATATCTGATCCGCAGTAAAGTATCTTCACGCTCCCCCTCCAGAGTCCCACCACACTGCTACGAGACTTTAGCCGAATGAAAAGTGACATGCAAACATGTGAATGGATATGTGTGCGGCCTCTAATCCAGCAGGTGTCAATACTATTCACTCTTTATGAATTACGCGAACTGGAAATTATTTTTAATCCCGTGATGCTAGTCCGCCATGCAGATTTATACCGAAATACGAATTCCAGCAAAGACACGCGCATACAGCTCTCATTGACCACTCTTCAACATCGTCGAAACATAAAAGGAAATACTTCACAATTGCGAAAATATTAGAGCATATTGCAGCCAGTGTATTATGAAGACCATGAAATTTTAAAGTTATGTTTAATCCCTTTCGAATGTAGAAAATTAATTACGTATCAAAATTTTGTTTGTTTGTTATTAAATTATGTCTCGAAATCCCCCTTTGGTTTTTTTTCGTATAAAAAACAAAAGTAAAAATTTTTATTAATTCCGACGAAACCAAAGATACATTTCGATTCTGTGATACTAAGAAATAAGGGGGAAACAACGGTCATTCCCCACTTCCTCATACGTGAAACACACACACACACACACACCCACACACACGTAGAGCCCGAAATATCCCAACCGCAGGCGTGACTGATAAACGCATTAAAAACTATTAAGAGAAAAGCATACTTAAAGGCGTGGATTCGAGTCCCATTACAGATGTAAACGAGAGACACGCGCTGTCGTAATCTGAGCTCGTGCACTTGTCCAGCCTCGTGGCACCAGGTGTTGAATTGGACTTTGCCCTAACACACTGACCGCCGGAGAGTCGTGATGAGGCCCGTATTGCGGTTTGGTAAATTGTTTGTGGGGCCCGGGGTGGGGCTTGTTGCTCCAGCAACTTGCTTTATTTCTCACCTATGCCAACTTTAATTCATACGATAATAAACACAGACGATATCTGCACACACAAGTCAACACCAGGGGATACCCATGTTTAAGGGGACCCGGTTCGATACTTGACTCGTGCGGCCAGAACTACTATTTTAAAAACCACTCCAGGTGAATGCCGAGATGNGTTTATTGACCGAGTCCTTACTCGTTCACGTTTACATTATAAACTCGCTCTGTCTCAAAAGGCTGTAAAATTTACATTTATATTATAATTTTAGCTTGTACGCCACCTAGGAAATGAGAAGTCACAATGCTATTTTACGTTAGTCAAATAGGCGAACACTAACGATAAAGATATCCGAGTCTAGAATGGCAGAATGGACAGTTCACCAAACTAAAACAGATCATAAAGTTTTTTTCATGCAGCAAAGCCAAAAGATTGTTTTAAAATTAATTTGACTGGAAAAAAAATCGGATGGACTGTATAAAAAACTAAACTCGTGTCACCTCTCGTGTTCTTTTTCTCCCACTTAAAAAAGAAAATTTACATTTTTACAGTACACCACTGAACGAAGAATTAATCTTCTCAGGACGTCGTAAGAGAGCGAGACGCAATCTCACGAAAAAAAATTAGAAATTATGTAATGGCAATTAACAAAATTCGGGCATTAAAACCACGAGAGAATACCGAATACCTTTTCACAGGCGGCGGGAAAACAGTTGTAAAATTCTATCATCTTATTTATTTAACAACTATTTCACATGGAAAATGACTCGCACGGCCTAAGAAAACACTCCCAGCCAGAACAGAAGTATATTTCTGAGCTTCAGCGCCAGCTAACGACATTACGAGGGGTGTGTTATATTTATTCACGTACTTTGTACAAATATAAAAATTCCATAAATAGACACATTTCGTGGTGTTGTTAATCGACACAATTTTTATCAAAATATTCTTAATCGCCAAATTTAGCTTACCGCTAACAATATTTACAGTTTTTGCTACGTGCAATTTTCAACACATTGCACGATCGAACCCATTCCCATCCGTCAGTGTGCGTGTGAGGAAACTTCAACATTACTGCTCACCGTTAATTTTGACAACCCTAATCATGCATTTTACAACAGCTATGAGCAATAAATATGCTAAGTGAAAATTACACTATGCCTATCCTACTTCAGCCACACAGGTTTGCATGCCTTAATACACCAATCGGTTTGAAAAATGTCTGGTTTCTCTATCCAACACGAGTACTTTGGCATCACGAGTCATTGCCAGATACCTTATTAATCGCAAGGAAAAAAGTCATCAGTGCTAAATTCGAAGAATGGGAGGAAAAAATTTGTTTTAGCAGCTCAAAACCTCATTGTATCACCACATTGCCAGCCACGCTTAACGTACAGGTCATCGCCAAAAATGAACCTTGATGCTACACCAGCAGAAATCGTCAGTCTTTTACTTAGAACTTATGAAAACGCCCCCAAGAGATAAAAAAAATAAATAAAAAAAACCAAACGAACGAACGCAGGCGAATGTTTTTCTATACAGTCCATAGTGAGGGAATTTGTGCATTTATATAAAATGGGTCAGGTTTTTTTCATGTTGTCAGGCTTATTTGCTGTTATTGGTTGCTGTGAAAGACGGCACATATCCCAGACGCGCCACGGCTTACCGACGCGACTGCTAGCTCTATTCGTAAAATCAAGGTGAGTTTGATTTTTCCAGCTCTTCATGTCGCATTTTTCCGTTTACCCGCTTAGGTATCTGATGTCCGTGTATCAAAATTCGATGGTAGAGCGACTAGGAATGACATCCACGAAATGTTTGCGAAGCGAAATGCATACATACAGTGGCTCACATTAATATTCGGCCACCGATGATTATCGCAGTTTCATGGCCTCATGTTACATAAGAAATTAAGATAAACTTAAAACATACTTGCACAATCATTCTTGTGCGCTTTAAATGAAATATAGCGGTAGCCAATAACTTAAATGAGCAGTGCAAGTTAGTGAAACACAATATTTGGTCCTCGCGTGCTTCATACGTACGCCACTTTAATATTCGGCCAGTTGTGGTGGACGCGTGGCACAGGCATGATGCACATTGCATTCGTACCTCGTGTAATTCCCTGCACGCTCTCTGCGCTGAGAGATAGTATTAGGAAGCTCTGTTGGCTGCTTCAGTCAGGCAAATGGGACGTAGGGGCAAGAATACAAAGTTTGAACAGCGGCAGCTGGTAATTTTTCATCATGCAAAGAAGAAATCTCAACGAGAAATTGCGGAGCACTTGAATCTGCCGAGGTCCACTGTCGGAGACATCATAAGAAGGTTTGAGAAGTAAGACAAAATAGATTCGGTACCTCAAAAAATAAAGAAAGATCGAAAATTAGTACTTGCAAACGTACCACGGAGGTACTCAATGAATGTGGGAAGAACGTCCATCCAGAAACCTACGACGATTTATCAGAAGAGCAGGATATAATGGCAGGGTATCTAGAAAGAAGCCTTTCATTAATGAGGGCAAATATAAGAAAGGACTTACGTTCGCAAAAGACCACGCTGACAAAGATGAAATCTGATGGAATTATGTTATTTTTGCTGATGAGACGAAATTGAATGTGTTTGGTTCAGATGGCAGGGTAACAGTATGCGGCAAGCCAAATGAGGAGCTAAAACCTGGGAACATACAACCTACTGTGAAACACAGTGGAGGTAGTATTATGATCTGGGGTTGTATATCTTCAGCAGGTGTTGGAGAGGCTGTACGTTGATGGAACAATGAAAAAGGAAGACGTTCTCAACATCCTGAAAGCAAACCTACACAAGAGGGCTGATAATCTGGGCATTAGGAACACGTTGAATTTCTACCAAGATAATGACCCAAAACACAAGTCGTACATTGTCAAGGGCTGGCTTTTGAATAACTGTCCCAAAGTCATTAAAACACTTCCTCAATCACTCAACCTGAATCCCATAGAAATTCTGTGGGATACACTCAAAATAAGACTGCTTACTACAACACATATGTCCAAAAATAATTAGAGAAAAGGTTCAAGGAATGAGGGAGTATGATTGGCTCCGAATGTACTAGGAAAATAATTGTTAATATGCCACAAGGCCTGCGAGAAGTAATTAAACAGAATGGCCATACTAACAGGTACTAATTAATGTTTGTTTAATTTGCAAAGAGGAGTATGTTTGTGTTTGAATGATGATGGCCGAATATTAAAGTGGCGTACTTATGAAGCATGGGTTGACAAAATCATATAGTTTGTTAAGTTGCATTGCTCATTTTCGTTAATGGCTACCGCTATATTTCATTAAAAGCACACAAGAATGATTGTGCAATATGTTTTATGTTTATCTTCATTACTAATGTAACATAAGGCCATGAAACTGCGATAATCATAGTTGGCCGAATATTAATGTGAGCCACTGTATGTAGACAACCGAGCGAGAGTGAGGTGACGCTCGTGCTGCTTTGAAACGCAAGGAAGTGCTGCCGTGATAAGACACCGTACGTGAATTCGGGAGGACCAAGGTTCAGTTCTCGGTTCAGACATCCAGATTTAAGTTTTTTCCATGGTTTCCCAAAATCACCCAAGGGATATGTCTGGATGGTTCCTTAACGTAGGCCATGTTCTATTCCTTCCTCTCATACTGATTGTGTGTACTGAAGGTTCCATATTTATTGACTCCGCTGTCGAGGAGACATTAAGCCCTACCTGGTGCTGCAATGAATACACAGGAACAGATATCATTCAATCCCCACTCTGGCAGACTTCCATCAAGCTTCGAAACGATAAAATTTCCTCCTTGGACACATTTATACTAAATATTAAATAGCTTTACAGCTGATCGCGCGCTCACACACACACACACAACCCATAAGCATCTAATCAGATGGACATGAAATTTAATAGGCTTAACTTTGCTTTACACTCGATAGATCAGACTGACTCCCTCCACATCAATTCGTCACAGCCACATCCACGCCTCGTTTCACCCGTATTTTCGCTCAAGATCACACCTGATAGGTTCTGCCTCTTTCTCTGCCATTAAAAAGCTGTAAAACACTAAAATTAATTTTTTTGTGATAACACAAATTTTATATTTAAGAATTCCAGCTATTTTGCTGGGCATAACATCGAAGGAAAGGCATCTTTTAAAAAATTAATTTCTTAAATGGCGGAACTCAGCAACTCTTCAAGCCGGAATGATATCTCATATACGCTGAAGAAACTGTTTTATTTATGGAATATTCTCACAGCACATTGCGGTGTCACTTCGATTGTGATTAGCAGCAGTATTGACGGAGACCGTGTCATGCACAAATAGCCTCCCATAACTCCGATATATATCGACTTGGGATATAATAGTTGAAATTCTACTGCCGACGATACCGAGCACAATGGAAAAACGTCATTTGGAATATTTATGAGAAAATCTAATATAAAGACCTTACTCCGCGTATAACAGAGATTAAAATCAGATCATGAATATATGAATGTAAATATGCATCAAACATGTTATGAACCATGACGATTACTTTCAGACACATCCTCATATTTGTTAATAATCACATAGGCTCTTTGCACCCTAGGGCGAAAACAAGCCCATGCTTATGCAAGTAAAATTTCTCATCATCTCACCTCAGTGACAAAAACATTATCTAACCTTGCTTTAGCAGAAACATGAAAAATAAAGCTAGGTGCTGGAAAAGAACACAACGGGCTTTGCAAAGAAAACAAAAAAAAATATTCCCAGAAAGGGAATACGAGGTTAAAATAACATAGTTAAAATACGCGAGTGCCTAAAAACGGCACAACAGGAATGTGATCTCAGAGTACTTAATACTAAAATTGCATTGGTCAGCTCTGGCGTGGTCTGTACAGACTGCGTGAACGCCCTTCCATAGTTTCTTTAGTGCATTGAGCAACCTGGTATGGTATACTCACGATTGCTTCCATGCTTTCTGAAGTCCTGCTGAAGTTATACTTCGAGGATATTCCTCAGCCTCATGCAAACACAGCTTAACCGAGTCTAGGAAATTACACCAAAGGGGCAACCGTATTCGTGCGCACTTAGCGTAATTATATTTTGTAAAAAAAAAAAAAACTATTTCTTACTAGGCATTACCAACACACTTATTTTTTCCCTGTTATTTAATCGTACTTATTAGTGTAAATGAAATATTATATATTTATATGTAATACAAGTAGAAGTTAAATATAACCAGAAGCGAGGTACTATTAAGTTCGTTATGTTAAGGCATGTATAAAATGCTCGTGGTACACATTTTCAGAAAAGAACAAAACACGTCATGCGTAGGGCGATTTTTCAAATGTCTGATTCAAAAAGTGCGAAGAAACCGCGAATGGACTATACGTGCACAGCGATATGTTTTCGTACGATCTTCGGTCATCATACACTGTAACACGATAATTGGTCGTGGGGTTCATAACGGTAAGAACGTGTTTTTAAAAATGCTGCATAATGTCCGCCCTATGCGTTTGCAATACATCTAGATGCTTATTTGGCGTGCACGGTCGAGCGTCGTGACTGTCATATTGACATTGTTATTTTATAAGGAAGCGAGTCGGATTTAGTTATTTATTCATCTTCGTAGCATGTGAAATGAGCTGTCTGTGTTTTCGACAGTCGTTTTCTTTAACCGCGTAAGTGGTAAAAATGTAGTTATTATCGAGTAAAACAACAATGCAAGAGGACTACGCTACTTAAATAAAAAAATAGTTGTTTGTACTAAATTATTGGTCTTATTTAAATATTCTGCACTACCACTGGCTTCTCGCGAGGAGCCTAATAGTTCGCCACGAATGTCGGAAAATGCGGAACGTATTGGAACTGTGATAACCGCAATATATTCCCACATAGATATCACTTGATATCGGGTTACTGACGAGGGTACTTTAGTCGACGCAAGAGTAAACTTCCCTGTGCTGGCTTCACACAACAGAAATAACATCCAATCACGACCAAAGATAACCAGTGATAATTTGTGACTTGCGTCTTCACGCACTTCACACCATATGAATCAGCTTCAATCTTAACTTCTCTCCTTTCGATTGCTTGTCTGCTTTCAGCATAGGTGTGATTGTAATAAATTATGTTTTTAAAAGAAGGCAATGGTGACAAACAAAAAAGACGTAGCTTCAGGAGTCATGGAATAAAAAGGAAATTAGTGAATTAAGGAATTTTTAAACATTTTCATGAAAATTTCCAACATGAATGAAGAGATTTTTAACAAATCTTTTGCATTTAGTGAGAAATTAAATTAATAACTGGATACAAATAATAAAAAGTTCATAAAAGCTGAGGAAAAATGTTGCTTATTGTTTAATGTAACTATTAATGAATTAGGTATCCATTTGTAACTGTTATATATTTATGTAATACTGATTATAATTTTGTGCAAATGAAAATTCTGTAAGCAAAAGAGCCGTTTCGAAAGTGTTTAAAAATCATTTTGATAACCTATAGCTATAATCTGAGGGTCCCTGTGATGGAATAAAGAAATATAGCGGCGATCGTCCAGCAGAAGTATCAGGAAACGACAGTAACTCCAGATGTTTTCAGTACTGATACATCCACATTTTCATCCCATGATTGATATAGCCCGTTGAGTTGTTGCTTGGACGTAAAAATTTGTATGGTAATACTGTTTATACTTTAATTAAAAATTAATTTGGTTGGTGTCAAATATTTTAATGATGCTAACAAACGTTATTAATTCATTTAATTTCTTATTAGAATATCATGGCCAATTCGTATATTTTTAGCAGCTTTTATCCTTTAAGAACGTTTTCCTTCTCGAAAATTTTTTATATTGATTCTAGATTTATATATATGTAGTTAACAATAGTAATGGTCAAAATATGTTACAATTGTTAATTGAATGTTACGTAAATATTTGTGTTTTTTCTTACTCCGCTTAGTTTTACAATTTGTATTCATTGCTCAGCTATAATTCTCTGTCGAATTACGAGCCGTTCATAAAATAAATGACGGAGAAACAATAGTTGTTTATGACCCTCTTCGGCACTCATAAATGGCTGTGCCAAAAAGTGATGAGTGGCTGAAAACAGCAGAGGAATATTATGGAAATTAGAATGTTCCAAAATGCATTGGGAGCCTAGACGGAAAACATTTCCATATAAATTGTCCACTCATAGAGCACGCTCACTTTTTGTTCCCACAATTTTCCATCATACAATAATTGCCACAAAAACAGCTGCACGCAGAATGAATTAACCACAAGAGACGAACGTTGGAATACAGTAACCTCAGGGGTAACGTTGCAACTGATATATTTTCGACTGTGATTAGTCGTGTATAGTTGTCATCATGGGGTGCTCAAACCACTAAAACCTTATTGACGTCAAAGGTCCAAAGTAGAATTAAGTATAATCCTCAGTGTGTGTGTATAGGGCTAGCATCAGTGAGTAGCTGGCATGCCTCAGCGATACATCTGGCAGGTATGAACAAGGTAGAGAATTCTAGACATGAATATTCGTTGGACTACTCGAGGCAGGTTGGTCATCCCGTCGAAATGTATCCCACCTGAACCATTGCGACCGATCTGTCTAACGGTATCGGAAGCAGCGGAATCCTGAGGGAACACATATATGCCTGGAATGGTCTTGGCGAACCACAATGACCGCCGGTTATATAGTAGGTTTTCCTGTTTGCAACCGCACAATTGTGTGGCGAATTAAAAGAACAAGACTTCCATTGTCAACTTCCGTTACGCTGCTTTCAAATGACACCCTGGCAAGGCTTACTATGTCTATGTTGTCTTATTTGGGTAGCATGGACGACTTGCGAGTAGCAATATATTATCTGTAGAACAGAATAATACTTTTGTCTGGAAACGGATGGCAACTATAGTGAATTGTGAGCGGGACTGGAGAGCTCACAAATAAGACTTCATTGTAGAGTAACACACCGCCAAAATAGTTGACGTCGTGGAGTGGAGAGCGATCTTCTATGATTCTCTCTCTCTCTCTCTCTCTCTCTCTCTCTTCCATTGTGTTGATCAGGGGAACACCGACCACAGGGTTGTATATTCACGTAATTCTGAAGTTTCTTGTGCTTACATTAAGGGCATGGTTCCAAAGGGTAAATTATTCAAGAGGATAATATCCGTCCACATAGAGCGCGGATGTCAAAATTCTTCCTTAGTAAGCCCGGTCTCCTACTTGTATAGAGTCAGATGTGATGGCAGCTTCAGCCATCAACGGGTCTGCAGCATCGGGAGTGGTAGCTGCAACATCTATGGGACGATCTCCCACAGGATAAAATCAGAAACCTCTTTCGACGCCATGCCGCTATTACCCACGCTATGGGATAGTTTATCAGAGTACTTAAAGTACATTTTATCTATAAAAGTTGTAAAAATGTGTATCGTTCCGATAGTCTGTGTACAATTAATTATATTTCTACGTCTTCTACGTGAGGAAAATTTATGGAACAGAATGTATTATGCTCAATGTTTTTATTGGCATTCCTGTATGCTTCGCTTGATAGTGGTTGGTGCTTACTGAAAGGGTAATATTGTCATGTATACTGCCAAATATCAACGGGGAAAGCTTATTAAGAGGACTAACAATGTCACTTACAAAAATGAAAAGGAGTTCATCTTACTGGCGAGAATTTCTACATTACGTTTGAAGAAATGTAAATTACAAGAATTGAAAATTTATTTTTGTGTATCCCTCTCCCAAAAATTGGTAGAATTCGGTTTTGGAAATCTTGCATAGAAGTTTAAAATTTAACAGTCGTGCATAAAATCTGACATCATACAGAAAGAGATTAATTTAAACTACTTGTGTTTCACAGTTTAAATCTAAAACTCTCTTCTGAATGTTACTCTCTATAAAGAGCTCATTTCTTGGAATGAATAAAACAGTGTATTATAATCTGTTATTAAGAAAATAAAAATACAAAAAGAGATGAATTTATTACAGCAATAACTCTACTCTGCAATTTTATTTTTACTACTAAAAGATTTCTGCTTCTCACTTAAATACAGCTTTGAAAAAATTGTAATTCTAACAATAGACATGTCCAGATTAATATCATTTAATAATTTCTCTAAGGAATACAATTCAATACAAAAAAAATATTTATAAATGTTATAACACTTGTGTAAAAATCATGTTTATTATTTTATATTAGCTGCTGATATATAAGCATACAACAATAGTTACGTCTAATATGTAATCATACCATTTATACCAAAAGTAATCCTTGACAGCCTAAATATCTTGCAACATTACACACTCATAATAAATATAGCTTCTGCTGTTATGCCTATTACTCGTGTCAAAAATCACACTGTTCTGTTTTACTTAACGTTTTAACTACTGCACATCCATATTGTGGGAGTGGTGATGCACGACTGACGAAATATGTCACGCCGAAACACTGCTGTTGCAGGATTTCGCACAATTGGCTAGCATTATATTTGTTTGAAAGGCAATCTTTGGCAATCTTTACGTGTTGTTAGAAACCTGAACCTTCGTATATCAGTTTCTCATTAATAATTCTTGATATTCTCCGCCTTACGCTTGTAACGCACGGCGTTTGGAAGTCCTTGCAGTGTGATAGTAAAACAGCAACGCAGGAAAGATACTGGTCATATAAATTGCTCAATAATCTCTCTGCTGTTACATTTCGAAAACAAGTACCGGAATAAATAAGTTACTATTTTCTTGAGAGAAAAAATATAATATTTCGTTCCGAATTATTTGTATCGGGTTAGCAAACATATTATTTTCAAACTGTCAGCTTCGTAATTCGTTGGACGTTATTGTCGGCCGACAGTCAGTGGGAAGTTCTCACCACCAGTAATGCGTTTTGCGATATAAAAATGTGTGGAGTGTCTTTCGTTATATGTTTTGGAGACATTAGCCTCCAATGGCTACACTGCAAAGACGTCAGCTTTTGGCGCAATATGATCATATATCAAAACCTTAAGCCAGTATATTATAAATCCGTTTCTCACACTCTGTTCCCGCCCAAACAATACACAAATGCGTAGCCACACTGGTTTTTAGGACGGTACAACGAAATAATGAAACTAAATAATATTTATATTGAAATTAATCTAATGAGATATCAGTCAACACCATGCTCTTCACTGTAGGATAGCAAGTCCACAGCTCGTGATACATGCGTAGCAATGGATGTGTGCCCATTTTTTTGTGTTCTTAAGTCCTGAAATGAAGAGTTGTTACCAGATATTCAATTAACATGATTACACGGACACTTTATTCAGGACAGGGGCTGTTCGCTGATATTAAGAGAATAATCTGTAAAAAATCACGAATGAATCACTACTTCATGATATGTATAGTATCTTGCTACCTCCCGACTGGAAAATACAGGCGCTACACTGGGTATCAGAGCTTGGAGAAGATAAACTATTCAGGGATCTGTAAAATCATGACACGCAAATCACTGGCATGATACCACATACTACTTAGAGAGTGAAATGTTCACTAGATCGTGAATTTCCCCTTATCAGTGAAGTACGAGTGATAGAACCAAATCCATACTAGTAAGGAAGACAGCTGGTTCAAGGAATGCGGATATCCAGGAACGTTGTGTTGCAGTTGGCTGTGAGGCATTCAAAGTTGCCGTAGACCGGCTCTGTTTGTTTGTAACTGAATACTTCGGGGTTTTTCGAGTCTTTATATTTTCTCTCTTGTTTTTGGTGAGTTATAGATGAAGAGGAGTTAGATCCTTTTTCAGTATTAAAAACAATCAATTACTCAGTTCACGATTATTGCTGCTGAGGTTACTTCCATCAAATGTAGAGTCCGCTAAGCGAAATGGTCCATGGCACTTGGGCAACTCCCTGTTCCATCGACCCGGCCCATTTTACTTGTCTCGACGGAAAGCGGTCACAGGCCCGGTGGGGTGATAGTGCAGTTATTACCGTCCATATTGCTCAGTGTAGTTCGCATAAATCCCGGCCAGAAGATGCTTCAGGGTCACGTAAATGGACATTGTGATCTGCAAATCATTGCGACAAAGGTGCAGCAAGGGGTCGGCAGGAATACCGACTTACTCTCTGACAGTGTCGCAGCTCACGATACTGATATTGGAGATCTTTTCCACCTACTAACCTAGCGTACGTCAATAGAAAACTTTTACTTTAAAAGCCTAATGAGATAAAGTTACATTTTAAATAAGATGAATGGCTCAGATAGTTAGTGAACTAAAATAGATTTTGATCTATGACTATAATATTAGTTAATTTAATTTCACAGAACGGAAGGGAGCAATCATGTCTTCTTTCATAAGCCTTGATCCGACTCTAAATATGCATTTCAGTTGTCTGTGCTCTTGCACTCAGTTCTGAGTCAATTCACCATGACAGGGTCCTCGGTGCCAGAGAAGACAAAGGCTTCACACTGTGGCGAGGAAACCTGTGAGCCCTTGGTGTGATTCCAAATTTATGAGCGCTTGTTCAGAGCTCACTGTAATCAGTAGACAGTGTAGACTTGACCGCTTTCCGTGCATAACGTCAGCCGTTAACACCCAACCTCTCGACTGGCCGATTCAGGGTCGACGTTTGGGGACAGACACCCGTCGCGACAACTATGCCATATTCTGTAAGAGGATGTAGTTTCTCACAGGTGGGCAGTGTGGCGGACGATGCAAGACTTTCTCACAGTGTTCCAGTTTCCGACGGTGTAATAGGAGCCATGGTGATGTAGTGGTCTGACTACTCGTCTCCCACCGAGGCGAACCGGGTTCAATTTTAGGCGGGGTCGCTCCCGGGGATTTTCGTACATGAGAATCGTACCGGACGATGCCACTGGTCGGCGAGTTTACTCGGGGATATCCAGTTTCCCCCGACTCTTGCCACATACTCGCCTATTCTCATCCTCATTGGCTCTAAAGATCTCGATGTTAAGAGCCGCCTAAATCTCTCCATGTTTGCCACTCTTCGTGACTATGTAGCATTCCGCTACTGTGCGTTTCATCCCATCAAGGGTCGGACCGGCGTATCCAAGAACTTCACCTCGCAGCCAGCGGGAGAAGGCAGGAAGATGGAGGAGAAGTGATCCCGGGACGATGTGTTTGCCAGGCGTTATTAGTCGCGTCGCGCGCCGCCGAGCGCCTCATATCGGGGGCTGTCGCGCGCGAGGGAGATATTGCCCCGGAGAGCGACTGCGGGCTTGTTCCGGCTGATGGCGTCTTATCGCACTAGCGGGGCTCGAGAGGAGGAGGTTTAATGGATTATCCCTGCTCCGGGGTCAGCCCTCATTCCGGGGCTACAGCGACTGTCCTAGAGAGAGAGAGAGGCCAGGAGCTGTCGGCACGCACAGCCTGGGATACCCGCTGTCAGTGGCTAGCTTCCGGAGAGGTCTTGAGGTGGCTTTCCTGCGTCGCTCGCAGTCAGGTCGCTGCAGACACCGTACCACCAAAGTGTTGAAAGCCCGTTTGCCACGATGGAGATTTTATTCCAAGATTCCAGGCAAGCTTGCACGGTCGCTTGTATGAATGGTTCTATGGGAGATTTAGCCAACTGCTGGTCGTTTTCAAGGACGTTTTCGTATTCGGTGGAAGATTTACCACAATGTTTAAATTTTAGTCAGAGAGGGAATGGTGGAAAGTGGTATTGACGTTAGTTGTAATTTGGTTTTGCGAAACATCAATAAGACGTTAAACAAGAATAGAATAATTATCTGCGTTTGAGAACGAGGGTGTGGGTGCGCTGAGCAGAGGAACTGTCGATACTCTGTCATTCTGGTGCCCCGCGGCTATTTTTAACTTAAAAATAATTTTTTCTCCCTTAATATTTCCCGTTTATTCCTCAAAAAAGCACCGATCCCTCAAGTTACAAAAACGAGTCCCCGAAAAGCACTTTTCAATCCATCGAAAGGTTTTGGGGGGATCTTTTTCGAGGGCAGAGTAGTGGCGGTCATATTGGTTTTATAAGCATAGGGTATGCCAAATCGATACCCAGGGTCCAGGGTCCGGCGACAGATCTCACCATCAGCCATATTAGTTGTGTCAGCCATCTTGTCCGCTATATTTGATGTCGGTGAGCTTGACCTCAAATAACCTTGAACCAAAAAATTTCCAAAAAAATTCCAAAAATTAAAAAAAAATTATTAAAAATATAACGTTAAAAATTTTATTTTAAAAACCAACATTTGTGTAAGTTTCCTTTCCCAGCTCCATGTCAAGCAGACGAATGACCCTCCTTCAATCAATCACATTGTCTTATCATTCCCCTCCCTGCCAATGTTTCTCATTGGTTAATTAGTCAGCAGGCTTCCAGCCCCCTCTACCATACTCATTCTGCCGTCTTGGAATTTATCCTTTGAATTTGTTTATACATTGCTGGAGGCCGCCATCTTTGATTCCATTTGTTTATTTTTGCAGCACATAGGTAGCGTTATCTTTTCGATTTCACCTCCAGAACTGCCGATTTAGCCAACATGTGGCAGCCATATTTGTTTATAATTTTAAAATATAGGTGGAGCTGTAAGTGGATTCTATACTGGATTCTATTTTCAATGTTTAAGTAGTGCTAATTTCTCGATTATGTAACCTGCTAACGGCGAGATGAATAAAAAACTGTAACCTACAACAAAGTTGCATGTATCGAAAGGCATATATATCGAAGAATATTGTAATATTTCTTCGAGGCATGAACAACTGTATTAAATTAATTGAATTAAAAATGCACGTAAGTAAAATTGTGCTTTATTTCATGTTTTCCTAAATTATCCTGATTAGAATTAAAATTTCAAAGGAGCAGAAATTCAATAAATTTAATTAAATGTATTGTATAAAGTACTATCGTACTATATTTACAATTATATTATTAAATAAAAAATACTTCTAACATTGAATAACTTAAAATTTTTAATGAAAAATAAAGATTTAATAAATTATGCAGGTATTCAAAGTCCCGCATCATGCATGTCGGTATAATTCTAAGTGGAAAAAAAAAATGGGACGAATATTACAGATTACCATATTCCTATAAACAAATGAGTGTCAACAGCTCACCTGGCGACTGATCCTATAGAGTGGGTGGATGCTGATAGCTCCCCTAGCATCGAAATCGAGAAATAACGCCACCTTTTCGTTGGAAATAGAATACAACATGGAGAGGTCGCCGACAGCGCAACCTATACTTTAAAAGCATAAACATATATGGCTGCCACCTGGTGGTTAAATCGATAACTCACCTGGTGACTCTATCGATTATTAATAAACTAGCACCACTCAGGTGATGTTAAAGTAAACATATGAAATCCAAGATGATGTCCTCCAGCAATGTATAAACAAATGACAAACTAAAAAACCGTGATGGCTGCATACGATAGAATGAGTACTGGTGAGGGGGAGAAGCTACTGCCGACTAATTTGCGAAGGCAAGTAATAGGTCAATTAAATAACCAATAAAAACGTTGGTAAAGGTGGTGATGGAGGGACTTATGGGAAGATGAATTTTTAAAAAATATGTTTTATAATAATTTGTTAAATAAGATATTTAAACATTTTTTGGGGATTTGTTAGATCGTTTTGGGTTCTAGGTCATCCAAAATTATGGCACGGGGTCAAGGTTAAAGTCAAAGGTCATGGTCAATATCACCCATATTTAAGATGACGTATGGGTGACGTCATAACATGTCAGCCGGCCGACGCCTGGTGCCTATCCCCGATCCTCTTATGCATAACTCTCATTTTATATTCTACTTTCAGGGCATAAAAAGTTTCCTTAAAGGTCCTTTATTAACACGAAGTTTTTCTTGCTAAATTTTTTTTTAATGACACGATGCCATTTATATATATGTTATGCAGATAAGCACCTTAAGCTTGTTCAAGATGTTAAAATTATTTCCTTATTTTTCAGCACATTAGATTCTTTTTGATCTACTTTCCTGTGAAAGATAGAGGTTTTTGTAATCATGCGAACGTGTCTTTGAAATGTATGTCACCCCCTCACCCTGCTTCCACAATCACAAAATAATAACTTTCGAGCCCATGAAATGAATTTCACAATGCTCTGTATTGATACAGTATTTAGTAAGGATACTCTACTTTTATATTTCTCTACCATGACGTGTGCTTATTTTCAAAATGGTAACCATTTTAATACTTAGAGCGCCATTCCATATCTCGGAAACAATTAAAATGAGAATTCATTATTCAAAAGTTTACCATTTAAATGTGTACTTTAGGAAAGCATATATATATATATATACTAGCAAACCCGGCGAACTCCGTTTCGCCACCAGATGGCTTCGTTTTATGCAACATTTTGTTTGGTGATTAAAACATGAAGAAACATTTTTTTTATATTTGAAAAGGAAAAATTTTATTTCATTTCACAACAGTAATGAATTGAACTT
>NQII01001805.1:315033-440625 GCA_002778355.1 Clitarchus hookeri
TATGTAAAAAAAGATTTTCCCGCTTTTCTGTTAAAATTTTTCCTGAATTTTCTTTGCTATAAACCTCACGGAGCCCGAGACCTTTCCAACGAATGCAAAACCGTGGAAATCGGTTCGTGCGTTCTGGAGTTATAGCGTCAGGAAGGAAAACCCGACTTATTTTTATATAGTAGATATATAATACGCAACAAGTTAGTTAAGTATGAAGTACATTTAACAATGGGTACTCGGTTACTGGCGTAATGAAACTCTCTTAAAATATATATTGATATTTTTGCCAACATATTTTTATTCTTCCAAGAGAAACTAATTAATGTTAATTTTATTTTCTCTCTGGCGAATAAAAATGTGTTGGCAAAAATATCAATACCTATTTTAAAATAGATTCAGGAAGCCAGTACTAGAGTACCGGTTGTAAAATAGTGTATAGCACTGGTACTTAATTAATGTGATGTGTATATAATAAACATCATATTACATATGATTCAGTGGGCAAATTTAATTAATAGCATAGAAACTTAGGCTCCCGTATTCCAAAGTTTTTTACTTTAATTGGAAATTATTATTATTTGATTACTAATATTTACATCTATGTGGTCCTTATATAAATCGCTTTCAGATAATAAATAAAAATCTGTCGTCAAATATGGCCTTAACGCGTTTCTTTGAGCGACTCGTGAAGAAATTAATGTATCTTCTACAATTTGTTGGACGCAGATGTGAACAACCGAGAATTGGATGTACAACCCCCTCAATATACCACAAACTACTTAATAATTCAAAGGTGAAACAGTTGCTTATTCTGCGAACTCCAGTCGCACACGCCAGCAAAATGACGACACTAACCAGAACCAATTCGGATCGACGTTAAGGTAGCCTATATTCTACTCAGGTTGTAAAGAAAGGGTATTTATTACGAGAGGGTTTGGCATAGAAAAAATTTCCTCCGCAAGATGCGCTGCTATTCCAAAATAGCCACTTTTAAGCTGGTAATGAAGAAACTATACTTGTTGGTGCGTAGAATTCAGCGTTTAGCTCTAATTGTGATGTATACTTGTCACACCCAAAATTTTAAGTATTAACTTGATTTCGTAACTATTATTCACGCCCTACAACGGCGTTTACAAGAATAAACATTGAAAATACAACTGTGTTTGGTTTCGAACCTTCTTAAGCAAGTTTATTTCAATGTAAAAATATTAAGAATTTATGTGCGAAATAAATAGAGCTGTAATCGGAAGGACTTTGTACTTTTCTGCTTTCCTTTAATGAAACTGCTCTGGGATGCCCTCAAAATAATGGTTTTTAACAATACCTCTGTTAATTTTTTTTTTTCGATTTATGTGTCATATTTAAGTAAAGAAATTGTGTAAGCCATCGTTTTGCCAATGAAAATTTACAACATAATATTAAAAAATTAGTTCACATATTTAGTTGTTTTTCCGCTCTCGTATGAATAACATAGTTTATTATTTACGTAGCTTCTAACAGAATACAACAATGGGGATTTTAAACCTTAACATGTATTTGATGAAAGTTGCCATTGCCCCCTTTACATACGTATATACAGAACGGAGAAAAACCGGGTACACCTGCAACAACAGTGCTACATGGGTGCGAAATATTTTAGTCGATAAACAAAAAAAATCGAGCTCCACAACCTGAATAGAAGAAAAAATTAACGCCGTTCACAAATCAGCGCCTCGCAGCTCACTCGTCAGCCGGCGGAGCAGCCAACAAGGAATACATCGCAGGAAGCTGTAGCAGGGTGGCTGACAGTATACTAACAGCAGTTTCCTTGACATTCCCGTGACTTTTACAGATACCCCGTTACATTTACCTAACCAACTTACGCAGCAAATATTAATAATATTTTTATGTTTTTCCTAAAATAAATTACAACTACTTTCATGGGTAGCAATAACATAGCCTTCGTTGATGGATACTTTCCTTTACAATAACCAATATTTATAAAAACTAAATAAGGTATACATAGATACGCAGATGGCAAATGGAATAACGTGACACAGTAGTTAAATACTGGCATTCTCAGAACCAGAAAAAAGTCAAAATACAAATACAAGACACAATACAATATGTTAATACAATGAGAACCACTAGTAGTGGTTTAATAGTTATTTTAATAACATTAAACGGACAGCCAAGAAAAAACGTGTAATAATAGTTACAATTAAAAACACGACATCGAAATTGTCCTAGGGCTTATAAATCTTCCTATGAAGGTGGAATAACCTAAGTAACAGTACAATTCATAAGATGGTATGAAGCAGAAGTGCTAGACTCCAATATTTATTTTCTTATTAAAAACATTTTAAACTATTTCACACAAATTCCCCGACTTCACACCAATTTTCCTGCCTTTTCCAGAAAGGCGAAATTCCCTGTATTTTCCAGGTTTCCTCTTTTTTCCTTCATGCTAGCCAGAACCTCGCGCAGCCAATCAGGGAATCTGTTTGCCCACAACAACACAGCCGCCACGAAATTTCGTCTCGGCGTGTTCATCTACTCTGTATCCACAGGACGAACTCTTCTGTCGTCCTGGGGGCATCAGGACATTTTATCTTCTCTTCTGGATCTCTCTTCCCCACCACACTTCACGTCGTGCAGCGCAGCTCTTCTTGCCTCGGGGTAGATAAGCTCTTGTGCTGGCGCCGAGCTGTCTGCTGTCACGTGGTCAACGCCAACCATTCTGGAGCACAATCTCGTGTGCACACAGAGTATACAGCACTTGCGGTGGATACACTGTAACATTAATTTCCAGTGAACTTCCTAAACTGTCATGGAAGTTTTTAACCTTTACAGTGCATGGCATTGACACCACACATCAAGCTGCAATCACAAGAATGTGCGGCGTTGCGACGTATATACAAAGTTGGGAACCTCCTTACTATATCCTGAGCAAGTGTAGGAACGCTGCCATGGAGACACGGACATAAACTTCACCAATCACGCTATCTCACCATATGTATGTAGTGATGTGGTAAATTTGCGAATAATTTTTTGCATTGCAGATACCCATCAACTCGGATTTATTTACATACCTTGGTTCTCTTCATATTATAAATCAAAGCAAATGGTGATATGAAAGAATGCTTTACAAATTTCTTAAAGGTAATTATCTCTGCCATATTGGGTCCACGGTTTTTCCAGCTTGTTGATGTTTTTAAAAAAAAACTAGAGACAGGGTCCGAAGGAAACATACAAAAATTAAATATCTACAAAGTTTTATTAAATTAATGAATTCGCTAAATTAACAAAAATTTAAAACAATTAACCAAAGAATCTCAACTCTGGCTAAACAAGGAAAGCAAAGATTAAACAATATGAAACACATGTACAAGAGTAGACACGAAACTGGCAAAAATAGCCGATCGTAGATGTGGCGGTATTTATCAGCTTAAAAATAACGCTTAGTCTCATGGACAAATTTTAACATGTCGTTTAATATTGTCGCAGAATAAAAATTAGTGCTTAAATATCAGTATCACGCACACCGAAATTAATAACAATAGATTACGTTATGCTCATGCGGCATCCTAACTGATATTATAAATGCGAAACTATGTTGGTTTGTTTGTTTGTCCTTATTTCACGTCGCAACAGAGCAACGGATCGACGATATTTTTTAGTACAGAGATAGTTGGAGGGCCGAGAAGTTACATAGGCTACTTTGTATCCCGAAAAAATATCTCATTCCCTCAGGAAAATAATAGCGCTCGGGGTACAATGCTGCGTCAATTTAAGCTGTTAGCGTGGGATAACGCTGCAACGGATCGACGTGATTTTTTGCACATAAATAGTTGGAGGGCTCAAAGCGAGAAAATACCTCAAAAAATTTTCAAACGATAATAGTGAATCAAGTCGGAAAAAAGTTTGCCATCAGAGCGTTCTCTTGCAGTGCGCTGTCTAGACCGTTAAAGATAGTACAATATCATGTAGTAAAGAATTGTGTAGAATAAAAAAACCTGAAAAAACTCCACAGTGGGATATATCTATCTATAACAGAGAAATTATAATAAGTGTTTTTACCATTTAATTAACCGAGACGTTGAGTTTTATAATATGTTTAGAGTATAGAAGATTAACACAAAGTAATATTCAACTTTATTTAAAAATTAAAAAAAACATAACCAATAATTTTGTAGTCCGCGCGAACGAAGCCGCGGACACAGCTAGTGTGTGTGTGTGTGTGTGTGTGTATATATATAATATATATATATATAATATAAGCATTCTACACCGTGCGAAGACGTAAATTCGTCAACTTACCTCTGAATGTGTGCAGTTTGAGAAACAAATAAAACGCCAGCGTTCCAAAAATCAGTTTAAACATTTTCATCAATAATACTACCCACGAAACGCATTAGCTGGCTGATATCAGTGCAGTCAACAAAGGACGGCCAATCCTGGGATTCAGTAAATAAATTTTACTGCCATATATTCATACCCCAAAAAAGCGAGGATATTAAAGCAAACCAAATATTTGCTCGTGCAGACAAAAAAAANACTGCCATATATTCATACCCCAAAAAAGCGAGGATATTAAAGCAAACCAAATATTTGCTCGTGCAGACAAAAAAAAATTGCTTTTCGTGTCTGCCATGCCAAAAAAACATTCCAACATTTCATGTGTAATTAGTTTTGCAGAACTNAAAAAAAATTGCTTTTCGTGTCTGCCATGCCAAAAAAACATTCCAACATTTCATGTGTAATTAGTTTTGCAGAACTCTTGCGTGTGTTCTTTCATCATGTATTCACGAAGTATCCCCTGCAGTGATGCGTGTTGCCTATCCACTAGCAAGGCGCTGCTTTGCCAGACGAGCTGTCACTGATAGTTTACACATATTCTCCGTAAACTAATAGGGTAACTCTTCCCAAGTCTGACGTGCTCATTAATATACGTCATTGAAATAATTATAATGACAACCCATCAAAAGTTTTAAGTGTGACATCGGGGTGATGAATCCGGTACAATTTATAAAATAATTACAGAGAGTAGAAGATATGTACAATTGCTCGAGTTGGTTGAATTTCTTTAAATTAAACAATATCATGGCAAAGATCATTTATACATACTCCCTGTAAGATTTGCAGTGAATTAGTTCTCGCGAGCCAAATCACACAACTTTCGTTTACTTCAAACTTTTCTGAAGCCCAGCTAAAGTTCTACTTCCGGGATATTCCTCCACATCATGAAAAATAAGCTTAAAAGAGTATACAAAATTACGCCTAAGGGACCACGGACCGCACTTAAAAAATATTTGGCATAATAACTATTTCTTACGAGGCGTTATCAACACACCTATATCCCTCTGTTTTATTTGTATTTATGTCAAACCAAATATTATAATTTATATGTAGGCTTTAAGTAAATGTTCAATTTAACCAAAAATTAAGTACTTTTATGTCAACACAAGCATTAAATGCTACTGAAACATTACATATTTAGGAAACAATTGAACACACGCCATACATACGGAGATTTTTCAAATGTTTGTTAAAAAAAAGTGTGCAGTAACCGTGAATAGACTATTCACAGGATTATATTCAATTCAAGCCACAGGGTGAGATGGTTTGCTATGGAAAATGGGGTTAATGACATTATCCCATTCACGACATAACGTGATAATTTACAAAGAGACACGCCTTTAAAATTTGGGAATTAAATGTAGCTATGTGCAAAATGTCAGAAACTATGTGAAATCATCACTAGCATCGCCACCTTTTTTTTATATTGTTTACGCACATTTGATTTTGGCCCGTAGCAAACTTTTCTCATTAAGTGTAATGCACTGTGTATTATTTTAACGTTGGTAGTGAACCCATATACAATTAAATGAAAAACACCGAGTTGCGTTTATTTCGTAATAAAATACTACTACTGGCTGACAGGGAAATTAATACGCAAGAGGAAGGCATACGACAGAAGCAGGCTGAGTGAGAGGTACGTTCGTAAACAGTGTTAGCCTCATTTGTGTGCCTCTAAAATACACATGTTTATTCCGTTATAGCAATCGATAAATGCCCATCGAGTAGCACACTTTCGTTGGTTAGTGACATGGTACCTGTACATTTTCTAATTGTGGGCGATGTTATCGGCCGGTGATCATTCACATCAAGTCATGTTAACACTTTACATGAATTTACTGTTTCATATCACTAATTTTAGTTGCCAATTTTATACGGCGTGTCCCTCTCTTTGTAATCAAGTTAAGTCCCAGCACGTATAGTGTTTTATAGCCCTTTTCCAATTATGAATATTCTTATAAATTTTATACTTGGGCTTTAGCATAACCTGGACAACATACGTTGTGTATTTTGTATAAATGTTTGGTAACGCAAACACACCTGTATATACCTTTATATACACATGCAAGTACGAGCAATCGTTGCAACAGAAAGAGCAGCTGCACCCAGAACGAATTTCCCATAATGTCATATTTAAACTGATTTAGTTTCTGATAAGACTGGCATATAGAACTGCCTCCAAGGAGTGATAACACAGCCACAATATTGGAAACGTGAACAGTAACAGCACTGAGCTATGTGCAGTATAGTCAATATGCGTGTGTAGTAAATAACAGTGACTTAACTATGTAACGGTGATGTGAGAAACGTGAACATGAAGGAACACACGCGCACATAAAAGCTCTGCGTGACCCAAAAAGACCACCAAACGAGAGAGACATTTTTTGAAGTTCCCAGCCTCACAAATGCGAGGCGACATGCACAATACTACCATTGTCAACGTCCCTTGAGCTGTCTTTCATTGGCACCCCGACATCGGCGACTTAGTTTGCAGTTCTTTCACAATCGGGTGGCATGGACTGCCTGGGAAGAGCGAAGAAACCTCTTCAGAGAAGAATCCAAGTTTTCTCCAGATATCGAGGATAACTATACTTTAGTATGGGTGGGCACTGGACTTCTCACAAAACCGGACTTCGTTGTTTAGTGACGCACGGCCAGAACGGTTCGCATAATGGTGTAGGTAGCAATATCCTACATCGTAAAAAAACATTCGTAGTTTTTTATATTTAATTAGTTTGTTCATACTTTTACAAACGTCTGTAAAGGTACAAAAATATTTCTGGTAAAACAACACTAATATTACAAGTAGTTATGTTATAGGACATATTTGTATGTAATTAAATTTTTAAACAAAATTTTGTAATTTTAAAAGGGATACTTTCCAGGCTTTCCAAGGATCTAATGTCGAAAAGAACAAAACAATTTTCTCTGTATGAGTTTTGTCTACCCTTCTTGCTACCAGGGGAATTCTGAGGTGACAGCTGTATGCTCAGGTGATCTTGAGACTTCACATGTAACCCTTCATGGCGCGACAAAAGCGGCAATTTTTTCAACCTGATAACGTCCACCTACACAGAGAACGGGATTCTCAAGACTACCTTCGTGTAGTTGACAACATTTCTTGGCCAGCCTGGTCTCCCTACATGTCGCCTAGAGAACACATATGAAGTTAGCTGTAACANTAGTTGACAACATTTCTTGGCCAGCCTGGTCTCCCTACATGTCGCCTAGAGAACACATATGAAGTTAGCTGTAACAAAAGATTCAGCCATTAATATATCAGAAGCATATGTAGCGGTAGTTGTAATATGGGACGATCATTCTAAAATACAGCAGAGGAAATACAGTGGTGAGAAAATTTTACCAACGGTAATTTTTAACTGTACAATTTTACCTGAACAAATAGGATATTTGTCATGATGTAACCTGAAATTTGGATCATTCTTCTCAAAAACGTTCTTATTATTCACTATATTTTGACATCTGTTTTTTTTGTGCGACAATTTTTGTGCGAATGAACATATAAATGGGTTCATATACCTATACGCACTGCTGNACATCTGTTTTTTTTGTGCGACAATTTTTGTGCGAATGAACATATAAATGGGTTCATATACCTATACGCACTGCTGGCAATTAAAATTGAAACACCAAGATTTACATGAGCTATCGCAACCAGATTTACTGGACAGAATATCCACCATGCACAGGTGGCATCATTACTCTTGTAGCTCAGCATTAAGTCCAGAACATGGAGAAATCAATACTGTGTGGCCCCACAATGGGCGGCAACAACTGCTGCTTCACGATGCGGCATTGAGAGGAAAACTTTAGATTTCCGTTTGAAGTATCTGCGTATGTGTTACGTCTATGTGTGGTGAAAGTTCATCCGTTGTGACCGCGGGTATCCTGTGGCAGGCCAGTTGTAGTCCGATCAAGGACCACTCTTTTTTCGATGGGCTAGAGATCCGGAGAAGGCGCAGACCAAGGAAGCAGTGTGACATGTTATTCATCCAGGAACTGTTGAATGATGTGTGCCACATACGGTCGCGCATTGTCCTTTTGGTACAGGGTCCCAGTTGGCCCTGAAGATAGGAGAAAACAGCAGGCTCCAACACCTCCCCAATTTAACAGTTGTTGGTCAGCATACCAGCGAAACAGACTAAGAGAGAGCAGGACTAGAATCCGATGGCATGCCATAGCTATTGGTACTCGACCGGTATGATGGTGCATATTTTTCCGCCCCAACCTGTATGTATATGTGTGTGTATATATNTAGCTATTGGTACTCGACCGGTATGATGGTGCATATTTTTCCGCCCCAACCTGTATGTATATGTGTGTGTATATACACACACACACATATATATATATATATATATATATATATATATATATATATAGCCAAGATTTTGACAAACAAGGTAAATATAATAATATGTATTTTTTTAAATTGTACCTTTAATTTATAGCTTGGAAATTTTTGTACTCATGATATCAAGCGCTACTAGAGAAATATGGAATAATTCAACAACNACTCATGATATCAAGCGCTACTAGAGAAATATGGAATAATTCAACAACATGGGAAAAAAAATTAATTTGAAAATAAATTTTAGGGAATCTTTTCAAAAATTATTTATATAATGGTGTGAACAAACATAATGAGCACACATGAAGTCGTGATAAGTGTAACATGACGGTAAAAAGTTTCCAGTAATGCGTCGGGTGATGTATGAATATACTTGTGTCATAGACGTGATTTTTTGTATTTATATAGATGGATGGCCAGGAAGTGACATAGGGTACTTTTTATTCCGAAAAATATCTCATTCCCTCAGGAAATGTTTTTTTTAGTAAAAATAGCGTTAGGGGTACAATCCTGTGTCAATATAAGTTGTTAGTGTGGGATGAAAGCACAATGTTACACAAAAGAGCGATAGAGGTCATAAACCGAACTCTACGGGATATACGAATCAATACAGACATTATGGGAGGAATAGTTTTATCACTGGTTGGTGACTGCCGCAAAACTTTACCGGTGATTCAGAGGGGCACACCTGCAGAAGAAATCAAAGCCTGTCTCAAGTAATTTAGCATATGGGCAAATGTCAAGAAATTCAGCTTGACGACAAACACACTGAAGAGCCAAAAAAATTGGTATAGGAGTGCGTACGCAAATAACAGAGGTATGGAACTAATCAGAGTAACGCGATGCGGTCGGCAGCTAGATCGGTTACTCCTGCTACAATGGCAGGTTATCAAGATTTAAGTGAGTTTGAACGTGGTGTTATACTCGGCACACGAGAGATGGGACATAGCATCTCCGAGGTAGCGATAACATTTTGATGTTCGCATACAACCATTTCACGAGTGTACCGTGAATATCGGGAATCCGGTAAAACATCACATCTTCGACATCGCTGCGGCCGGAAAAAGATCGTGAAAGAACGAGACAAACGACGACTGACGAGAATCATTAAACGTGTCAGACGAGCAACCCTTTCTCAAATTGGCGCAGATTGGACTTGTGGACTGGCCTGCAGGATTCATGGTGTGAATTGCCTCCTGCATATCTTCAGACATTAGCCGAGTCTATGCCACGTCGTCTAGCGGCACTTTTGCGTGCTCGGGAGGCCCTACACGATATTAGGCAGGTGTACCAGTTTTTTTGGCTTTTCAGTGTATGATAGTGCACATCTACAATGACGTTGATCCAGGACATTGTGCTGATACACTTTTAAAAATTGGAGATGGGCTGTTAGAAATCCCAACAGAGGATGTTAGTAATTTGGTACACAGTGATACTGAACTGATTGCTAGCGTTAACCCGGATCTACAAAGAAATATAAATGACGACCAATGGCTATGTGAAAGGGCGATTCTAGCACCAAAAAAAGATATTTTTAGTGTTCTGTTCTGTGTTTATGATCAGCGTCTGTCTACTAACCAATACCGTTATTTCTCCCTGTAAGTTTGTTACTATAACCACGCGAGCAACATTCAATGACTAAATTTTTCACCTTGCACTCATTGAAATTGAAAAGCAAGTGCAGGCATTGTCAGGAAAAAANCAACATTCAATGACTAAATTTTTCACCTTGCACTCATTGAAATTGAAAAGCAAGTGCAGGCATTGTCAGGAAAAAAAGTATAAAAAGCATGAACCTGATTTTAAAAAACCTAAACAATAATTTTGTATTCCACGTGAGTGGAGCCACGGGCACAGCTAGATATTCAATAAAGGTAATACAATAGTTCCACAGGTGTTGTGAGAGAAATTTCTGGAAATTTTTTTCGGTCCTGTGTTGTACATGGTCCTGCCAGAGAGCCTTTGCTGGATGATACAAAAGCCCATATGGCTCAGCNGTATAAAAAGCATGAACCTGATTTTAAAAAACCTAAACAATAATTTTGTATTCCACGTGAGTGGAGCCACGGGCACAGCTAGATATTCAATAAAGGTAATACAATAGTTCCACAGGTGTTGTGAGAGAAATTTCTGGAAGTTTTTTTCGGTCCTGTGTTGTACATGGTCCTGCCAGAGAGCCTTTGCTGGATGATACAAAAGCCCATATGGCTCAGCCATACAGAAATATGAAAGGGATCTGCCCTGCCTGAGATTGGAGGCATAAAGAATTAATGTAGGAACGATATTTTATTATGGGTTTTGGCGACAATAACAGTACTGTGTGGGAGCTAGGTGATAGTTTTATAATGGTAATGATGAGCTATTTGAATGAAGACTACAGTGGAATTGTATGTCAATTGAAAAAAATAGTGGCAGGATAGGAAATACTTCCAGGTGAAGAAAATTGCCAGGGATTTTAAAATATTGGAAGATTCCTCGGCCACGATGGAGATGCGTTGTTAGCATAGAGCAATTTTATGTTATGTAACAAGGATGTGAGAATTGTGGCATATGACGGTCAGAGCCATATCTGCAGCACAAAGAAGGATAAATGTGTCGGTGGGAGAGGGAATATCGGGTATGTACAGAAAGAAAAGTGTGGGACTAAGGATCTAGCCTTGAGGTACATCAGATACTGTTACACTGATTCTTGAATCAGCACCCCTCATAAATATATGGGAGGTCCAGCTGTTGAGTATTGCCAGGACTACCGTCAGAGATATCGAAAGTACTAACACTTTGCTTTTGTTGAGAAGATAACTGCAAGGGATACTGACGAATATCTGCTACACGATGAGCAGCATCATAACTGTATTGCACTACTGACTAAAGTCGTCAGTAATTAGATTAATGGAACATGACACTTAATGACTAGTGGGATGTTCTTAGTGGAAAGGGTATTGTAAATCGGGAAGGAAACATAAGGAAGTAACATAACTGAGCATTCGTGTGTGGATGTTGGACTCTACCTTGGAATGACTTGAAAGGAATGAAATTGAAAGTAGGACGTTGGGTTCCAGGAAAGATAGTGTCATGGCACCATGTGACTGTCGAGTGAAAGTATATGAACATGATATTGATTATTTGTAGAAGTAAGATAATTTCTTTTGATAGAGGGTGGGGGAAGAATTTGAAGGAGGCCATCAATGGCAAATGCTGAAGAGAGGCAAAGTTTCTGCATGACATGAGTCAACCTAAAAGCATGATGGACGAGTATCAAATAGGTATTCTGCAAGGGCATCATGATAGGCATATCTCGCATTCGTTGGGAAGCCTTCATGGCGTGGGATGAAGTTCTGCCCGAATTTGATCACCAGGACCTTTGCCCAGTCCTTTGACACTATAATAAATCTATCTTCGTCGCACAATGGTGGGAGGAGTGGGTGGGTTCTCTGCTCCTAACAGATGTAGCAAAAAATATGCTCAAGGAGGCTGTTAAGGCCATTAGTGTGTACCTCTTATCAGTTGCCAACCAAAGCGTGACGAGGTGACAGCATTCTTGGCAGATGTCTCTGTAGTGTTACATCGACAATGCTGCCAGGTGTGCTCTGTTATGCTCGGTGACGATCTGCTACAACTCTGGTGCAAATTAAGCCCCAAAAGGGAAGTACTGCGGATGGAATGGTGCACTGTGTCACCTGCATAATGACATCAGTTAGCAGCCTCGCATGGTCATCTAGTTCTTAAGCTGTGAAAAAACTGCTAACCCAAGTGTCTGTATACAGATACCTATCATTGGGAGATGGTGGTACATCACCTTGAGGACAGCAATGCCCATGACACAGGCGCCATGTTATTCAATAACATGCCCGATGTTGGTGGGGTTGCTCGTGTCTGTAAAAGTTAAAAACTTGATTGAGCAAGCGGGTATAGAATCTCTACAGACTTATTTTGGAGCTGCGAAAAGGCTTTCCCCTTCAGAGTTTCCCATTGACATCTCTAATACATATGGAAGCTCTTTAAGTCTCCACCCACAATCACATGCTTTTTAAATTGAATAATTAAATATAATATTTGTTCATTAAATGGACTCCTGGGTGGGAAATATTTGCTGACTGCAATACATGGGACAGGGTAGGCGAAGATGTCCGCCAGTGCTTGCAGCTGTGGCAGTGGGTGCTGTCAGTGTCATATGTCCTCCCTAACCAATAAAGCTTCACGACACCCATAGCAGCCACATTCAAATCCGTAGACCTTATACCTCAAGTAGGGGATATTGTGGGAGGGTTTGAGTTCAACGGTGTTATGAAGGCGATATCTTATGTTTTTCGATAAAGGATGTTAGTCATTTCATGGCGATGAAATGTCAAAAAGAACTTGCGTTCCATACTAGTAACGATGTCCACATAATAGTTCACTGCTACTGAGTGGTCTGGTCCATATGATACTGCTGTTAGCAATCGGGATGCCTGATTTAAGGGAACCAACACAGTTATTAATCTTGCAACCGCTGTTATCAGACCGACACATCTCTTTGTTCAGTCCGATGCTTGGACAGTTCTATCAGTGTGTCCTTTAATATAGATCGCCACATATTCGCCAATGTTCTATTCCTTCATGCAAGTGAAGAATATAAATCCTATTTGCCTTGAAAACATTTTCGTAAGTTTTGAATGAGGTTGATAGGGCCATGGTTGGAAGTTATTAGTATGTTTACATTCCTAGAAAGTCTGACACCGTGGGTGTAAAACATGGCTGTAGCAATGCAGTGTTTCTGATCTGATCAGTTGGCCACTGATGACATGGTTAGCAGGATTCCCAGGACTTCTGCACACGATAAATATAGACATGAGCAATGTGCTTCAATTTGCGTTAGAAGTATAAGGTTGGAACTTCGCATTGATGTGTGCATTATCGGCTGTGGGGCACTGCCTCACATTTTACGAAGGCAGGCATTCTGGTGCATTTGTGGCTATTGTTGCCCAGGCTCAGACACCTGACAGACAGCCACAATCAGCGTTCACCAGAAAGGCTTGCACTCTACCACAGCTCGACGAAATTAAAATTCCTGCTGTTTTTATTCTGAGACAAGCCTTCTAATAATATAAATAGTGTTTAGCTTCCTCAATTTTGTATTTTTTTAAACTTCATTCTTTGAATTTAATATTATTCCTCTATGTTGGTACCAACTTGACTGTGTCACCATTCGATAATTATATATCATTACTTGTCCAAGTATGAGCTAAGATATTATTGTTCTAGAAATGACTGATGGAGTGGGATAGTAAATGTAAGAAAATGCCTGAAACAGATACCCCAACGAAGTCGTATCTCAAATTTGTTCTCTAGCTTAACTTCCGATTTTATATATCTCAGTTTCCTAACAGTATTGGGGCCAAGCCCTCTTTATACTATTACAAATAATTGTTATTTGTTGTTTTGTTCTTGGAGAATTAATACTTTCAATGCAATTAATTCTGAATTCGTATTTGATACTTGTTTTGTTGTTGGATCTGGTAGGCAATTCTGACTTGATTTCTCACCTAAGAAGTTGTCAGAATTACAACAAGAATCCTACTAACTTTTGCATTCGGTAAAGGACCATTTACATGAATATTAAATTTAATAGAGTGAACTGTAGATTTTAGCTTGTTATTCATTGAGCTAGTCATCATAGTGTGTAATTGAGCTTTCTATTTGCTCTTACTTATTACTTTTATGCTTTTATGGCGCAAGGATGCAATATAGTTTGTATGGTGTCGATACCCGAAAGTCAAATTTAAAGGTCTGTGGAACAGAATTTGCAATTTATAGTTTTTAAGCTTTCCATTATTTACCTCGTTCCATTCCATTCCGTATTAACTGCAGTCTTCGCCAGGAACTCGCAGTGATGAATTGCCGAGTTAAATTAAATAAAAACCAGAATTGGAATTCGTTGTGCGTCATGACAAATATCAACATTTTGTAGCTGTAGTGATATTGGAATGATTTGGAGGAATCTCCTGGGTGAACAGAGGAGTAACGGACTGGATAAAATGATTGGCATCATAATAACACCTTATTGTGTACTTGTTAATGTGGCGACAATTGCGGTTACACGAGTTATTACATTCTTTAAAGAAAATTCATTATTTATTCTTTTTGTCGACAAACATAACTGTGTTCAGTGCTCACTTGAGAGCATTGTTGGAATAATCAAGGAGGACTTCGGATTTGCATTACAAACTTTCGCGTGAATAGTTGTACGCTCGTCTATTCACGGAAAAGATAGCAGAAAATGTCACCAATAACTTGTATAGTGTGTTACATTATGTTATAAGTTTTTTTTCAAATTTAATTATGTACAGTGTTGTAGATTTGTTGCCTTTGGAAACAGGATTAATGTACAGGAAACACAGTCTTGCACACACTCTTTTTTTACCCATTCAAACCCAGTGTACACAATTTTGTACTTTACGCAAGTGTGGGTAATTTTTTGTTAGTGCTTCACACTGCAATGCTCAATGACCAATGATCTTAGCAGTGGGTTAATGAATCGCCAACGTTCTTACTGGTCATATGTCATAATTGGATCATATAACTGTAGGCTGAACATATGGCCTACAGGCCTACAGCTCATTGGCTATGAAATAGAAACAAGTGTTGTACCGACTTAAGTACTACACGCATCATAAAATGTATTGTTTGCAACACCTGAAACCGTAAATTAAAGTGGGCCTGAAATGGCTAATTTTTCAAGATATTCTCAGTTCTAGGAGAACCACGCATATGCACCAATTATATTTTGGAGTGCAGTTTATCATACAAGACTAGTATCCGAAAAACACCGAAGGTTGAACCCTCCGAAATAGGTTTTGAAATAGGTTTCTTTTGAATATGAATTTCCTACCCCTTTACAAATGCCAACAGCTTTTGTTGAAGATACTCATGCAGCAATGAACAACTTAAAACCTGGAATAATCTAACATATATTATCTCACAAAGGTTAACTATGCAATTGTTGACAATTCATTAGCCACCAATTTTCAATGCTAATTTTTTTCCGCACACAGTTTTCTATCCAATTTTGCAGCAAAGTCTATATACTAAGTAATGAACGAATACATACACGATTAAAAACTACTTGTAATCTTCTTGGCAACTGTTTAAAATCGCCCTTGCGCCAAAGTTAGCTTTAAGAGCATTCAGAGAATTAAGATACGGTGTTTCTCTTCCATAGTTTCCGGGCTGCAGTTATGTTTTAAAGTAAGGTTCCGTGTTTGCCACAACTAGGATAACAATTTTTTTTCGGTATAAAATCTCAACTTTGTAGCGGTTTCACTAGCAATAATAAAAAAACATAGCCACTGCGGCATGGACTCGTAGCTGCATCTAAACATAGGTCAAATGCCGTTTTGTGTGCACAAGAAGTTGCAGAACTCTCGTGGCACTTCTTGAGCGCCACTTTAGAGCTGAAACGTGTCCGCCAACAGACTCGGCAGAGTTCGCTTAAAGCATTTGTCCAGAAAAATTCCAGAACGAATGCAGCAAAAAGTGTGGGCAGAGAGGAGGAAAGAAATTCACGTTTCAGCTGCGGTTTCTGAACACCGCCAACCAACTTCGATTTCAGATGAATTTGAATAGAGCAGAGAAAATTTCCTCAGCACAAAGAGAGATGAGAAGAAGCAATGATAAGTAGTGAGCAGAAGGAGGGGGGGGGCGGAGAATCGGCGAGGGAGATGTGAAGAAGTTGAACAAAGAGGAGAACGGAACAAGAAAGGGGGCAAGAAGAAAGGACGAGATTCCTATGAATAGGGGTAAAATTACAGTGGGGAAAAAAAAGNCGGAACAAGAAAGGGGGCAAGAAGAAAGGACGAGATTCCTATGAATAGGGGTAAAATTACAGTGGGGAAAAAAAAGAAGTGTAGATGGAAGTGGGGTAGGTAGAGGGGGAGTTATTAGTAAGTCAAATCCACGCACATCCACTNAAAAAAAAGAAGTGTAGATGGAAGTGGGGTAGGTAGAGGGGGAGTTATTAGTAAGTCAAATCCACGCACATCCACTCGAGGCTTTGGAGTTTGGATTTTAGTTTTTTTTTTTAATCCCCCCTGCTTTATTTCTCGGCCATGTATCGTTGCTGGCGGTATTTCTGTGGGCATCGGACCAGCCCACGGATGTAGTAAAGAAAAAAAAATAAATACTCCGCGAGGCTGGAGAAAGAAAATTTCTTCGCTCCAGTTTTTCTTTCTTACCCCCTCGTCTTCCTCACCAGAAAGAAGAAACGTAACGCAGCGCCTCACCAAATTGAATTGCACGCGAGGGGGTAGAGGTCGGTTGACACTGCGGTGAGATGAGCAGCATCAGGAGAGCTCCGACCAACCAGAGGAGGGGAAAACGTGGTAGGATTTTCCGCGTTAATATTCGCCGCAGCAGGCCATCGTGCCACGTGACCGGCGGGCGGGGCTAATGAGCGAGGCACTCCTCTCCTCGCAGACCCGTCTCCCCATCCATATGTCGTTCGCCTCACACCCTCGACAAGCCTTCGTCACGTCAGGCGAGAGGCGGCTAACAACGGACAGTGTGTTGCCACCACGTCACCGAAATAAAAAATAAAAAAAGTCTCTACAGCCTCGGACGAGGTGGCCGTATTTCCTTCCAGAGAATAAACTTAAAACAAAGAGTTGTGAGTTGCAAGTGTAAACATTGATATAATTCTTCAAACTAAACAATTTCATTTCATTGTATTATTCCAGGTTTTAGCCACTGTGTTACAATATATATTATTTCAATCTTTGTATTTATAACTACGGAAAAAAATGCTTTAAAGAACCGGCACTTTTACTTTTAAAAGCATAAAGTATCTTATCAAGGAAAAAAAAAGTTGAATGTTAATACACTGCAGAAGATTTTTTTTGNTACTTTTAAAAGCATAAAGTATCTTATCAAGGAAAAAAAAAGTTGAATGTTAATACACTGCAGAAGATTTTTTTTGCAGAGCTGGGACATGTTGGTGTATTCAACCCATGGTTACCACTGTAATACATTTCCTTTCGTAGTGTAATTAGAAAAATACTCTTTTCCTGAAAAAGTTTGCGTACATGTTTTGATAATATCACGAGAGAAAATGGCAAATATGCCAAACAAGTTTGNTACTTTTAAAAGCATAAAGTATCTTATCAAGGAAAAAAAAAGTTGAATGTTAATACACTGCAGAAGATTTTTTTTTGCAGAGCTGGGACATGTTGGTGTATTCAACCCATGGTTACCACTGTAATACATTTCCTTTCGTAGTGTAATTAGAAAAATATTCTTTTCCTGAAAAAGTTTGCGTACATGTTTTGATAATATCACGAGAGAAAATGGCAAATATGCCAAACAAGTTTGAAATATGATTAATTTATAATAGCCTAGCTGCATGCACATTTTCTTTATTAAGATGACTGTTTTTTAAATCATTATGGTACTAGTTGTGTTTTTAAAAAGACTGGGACTGGAACATTAGACTTAAAGAGTTGTGATAAAGTGCAACTATCACTGTATAAAAGCCCGCCTAAACGTTTTGTAACGTCATAAGTCGTAAGTACTACGCAAGCTCTCCAGTCGCCTTAGTTTACGTTATCCGTGAAGACATGTTGTTTTTAAAAAAAAAATGGTTTTAATATCGTGGGTACCGACAGTAGCAAAGCAGTAACACCAAGATATCCAAAATGTTACAATGCACAAAGTAAAACATTAAATAATGTATACGTAACATTGCTACCAAACTACTATTCGATAAGATTTGAATATCGTTTTTCAGTACTAAACGTCTGCAATTGATTATATTTAGGCAGCGCTATTGACGTAATATTTTTTCATGTAAGTTAGTTTATTGGTTTCCCGTATGAAAAGTGTGTACATAATAAAACTGATATTCTAAAATCTTTACTTATGTTCATATAAATATTTCTACAGACGCTTCGGAATGAATGACTGTAAAGGTTTCAAGAATCACAGTATTCTGGTACGGTGAGAATGGTCGCTATGTCGCTACGTTGGTATGCGTGATATGGTTGAAAGTTCTCTGCGTATGTCGACACAGTCAGTACGATATTGGTGTTCGCGATGATTATGTGATTATGATACAGGCGGTAGCGACTACGTTTAGAAGAAAACATGTATAATCATTCATAGTTAAACATATCTCTAATATATAACAAGATTTAATGACAAGCAAGTTAAGTGACGGGATTATGAGTTAAACATGAGTAATTAATTACGTGCAAAACTGCAAGACGAGTTGCAATGGAGAATAGCTATACTGAATAATTTCAATTTGTTGTTATTCGAGTGTTGTAAACTTTACGAGGAAGAAGCGACTCGCATAGCATTACTTTATCAATGTTTGTTTAAGTGAAGCACGAATTTCTTTAGTGGGTTCATACTTCAAATGGATATTGTTTTAAGTTTATTAACCACACATTGGACTATCGTGGTGTGGTATTCATTTCAGTAACTAAAAAGGTTGCAATATAACAGAAACTACAGACATTATGTACTATGAGCTCAAGGGCTGCGCACACCTTCCAATGATGTTTCTAAGGTGTCCAAATAATCAACCTAAATGATGAAAGCACATTATATAGAAAATACAACAAATTTTAGAGGAATGTGACACACACTGTTTAAGGATTTCACAATTTCATAGAGTAAAAAATTTCTAAAATAGGCATTTTTAAATATTTTTATAAAAATTAGCTTTAAACTTCAGTACCCGCATAAAAGGAAAAGATAAATTTATGTTGTTTCCACGTACACGTCTGCATATGTTACCAGAATTTAAAAAATAAGAATTAAAAAGAAATTATTTGTATAAGGGGTTTCCCTACCTGTTGTATGGGTATCATTAGAAGTTGTACATAAACTTTTATTAAGGGGTTAAATTGTACTATATTCTGATCTTTAATTTAAATATGTTAATTGCTTAGTTAAGAAATCTTAATTTATAATGTTGTGTAAATTATAAAAAGTTTTATATTTTTGTATTTTTAAAAGTTGGTTGGGTTGGTTTTTTTAATATGTTTATTTTGGAGGCAGATATTTTTCCGGCTTTGTCCGTTTGTTCATGATGCACCTAATTGAAGTGTTTTTCACGGAGTGTTGCAATTGTAGGTCTGCCAGTTACTTTTAATATTTCTGTTAGGTCTGAGAAGACTAGTATGATTATTACTGTAAGGGTACCAGACGGCAGGCTGGTACGCTCCGCTGCCTTGAGGCACCTTTTCCCCTTAAACCTTTCCCTATGTTTCCGTTCTTGTTCTTTAATTGAGTTTTGATAGCGGCGTGCATCAAGCCCGAAGTCAAGGAGTACCATTTTAAATTGTAATTTGTTAATGTATTATTTTTTTACTGCTACCTTTGTGAGCGCAGTGCCGTTTATTTTTCATTGCATTTGGTATAGTTGTTGGCCGGCCAGGAGGGAGTTTTGTTTCCCTCTAATATTTGGGTTTCTTTGTCCAGTTTCTTTCACTTTTTCCAGTCAGTACGTATTAGAGTCATTGAATGTTGAGAATTTTAAATTTTGAGTTTGGGGATTTAATAACACAATGGTGTCTCTTATATTTGTCGGTTTCTCAGGCAAAACGATCTAAAAGAAATATAGTTTTGTATCATAGTTACTGCATTGCCTTATTGTATTACTGTCAAAATCAAAACTTAATATTGTTGAGTAATTACTTTCATTATACTTACCTTGTCATTCACACTCATTTTACCTTAACGTACCGTCACACTCCGTCATACTTGAGTCTGTGCAGGTCATTATATTTAACACCATAGTGTCCCATTGGTAACACAGAGAGTGCGCGACTCTGCTGTAGTAAAGCGTGGTGCGTGGTACTTGAGCGGACCCTCCCCTCACCAAACCCTTTACGTTATTAGCTTTGGTGATTGTGGCTTTTATTGTGTTTATACAAGTACTCCTGGCTTGTTATGTCGCTTACAGGTACTTCCTGTATGCAAGACCTCGCAAAAGCTACGCTACTGAAGTTGCTACAAGACCTTAAGGCCCATGGTATTGACATTGAGAAAATAACCCTGGATCATCTCCATCAAATCGCCCGTAAGTTGGCCAATACTCCTCCGTCTAAAACCATAGAGGTTTCTGTAAGTTCCGCCACGCCTTCGGCTAGTTATTCAGGGGCTGACAGATATGCTTTGAATAATCATAGATAGGTCCACCCCTGTTGAAGTATGTGCCTGTTATGAAAGACGCACATCCTGAAAACGTTTCACGTTTCTTAATTGCTGTTGAGGAACTTGCTGAAGCTAAGGTTATGTCTAAATATGGCATGTATTCAGTTCTTTTGATACATGTGCCATCTGATTTATGTGGTGTACTCATCCACGCAGGTATCTGGATTAAGAGTGGTCTCAGGGTGAGGAACGTATATTAGCCCGTTCAAGTAATTCAAGAGTTAAAGGGTATTTGTGTCATAAATATTTATGTCGTCAACAATTTTCTGGTGAAACTCTTGAGACACGTCTGTCTCATGCATCATTTTCAACCACATTATAAAATCCTGGAATATGTCTAGTCCGCTTATCCTTGCCCGAAATCGCCATTTATTTCACTTTGGCATATGTAAAATATTGAGGTTGTCACACCTACCTCATTGACGTTTCACCGTTGACGGAAATCGACGTGGTGGATGGGCAGTTCGCTAAGGCGAACGCTGGACGAAGACGATAATGATTTGTAGTATAGGCCGATTCAATGCGGAAGGTCACGCCCATACACGTGTGGCCTCAACCAGGTGATTTGCTTCATCTGACGACTGTTTCTGCTTGCTGGAATGGCCGTGGTGCGTACTAGCACCGGGGTGCTTATGACGTCGTAATATATGTGTGTTTTTCGACAACGACGACGTGCCGCGCTGCAAACTTTCCACATTTATGAACTTTAGCGCAGAGGCGCACTCTATATTAATTATGTTATTATCCACATTGGTCAGTATGACCGTAAATGTAAAATAAATTAAAATTGTTTGTTCTTTCCTTGTATCGCAAGGTTTAGTTGATGTAGATTTTTTTTTATAAATAGAGCTGAGGAGAGGTAGCCATCGTTCTTCCTCACCCAGGATCGTCAACTCCAGTGGTTTGCCGAAGATAAGTAAGACTTAGTATGTGATGTTAACAGTAATTGCTTTCAGCCGTTGGTTAGTTGAAACGTAGCATCTTAAAATGTAATGATGCATGAGGTTTAAGAACTCAGTTGTAAATATTTTGATAAAGTTCATTTAAAGATAAATGTACTTAATATTCGTTGCATTTTAAATGGGATCTCAGTAATCACTACGTAAACTTAGTGCGATACGTGTTTGTAACTGTTCAATGTTCAGGCAATATTTTTAATACTAAAATATTGATTTTTTATGGTCCTTGCAACTCTGGTACGAAAAGGTTAAAAATATATGACACTATATTTGTTCTACGAACTAGGTATATTTGAATGTTTTCTCCCTTAGACATTGGCCAACCGTACACTAATCCGTATTTTCTTTGTTGCTGCGCATTGCAAATCGTTATAACTATTTATTGTAAATTAAAGTCCAACTATAACTATTGGTGTTGGCAGTGATGTCGTGGCCTTTAAGACACGCTGCAGGTGAAGACGTTGTCTGCAGCATCCGTTAGAGGGCGCTACAACTCTGACAAGCTATCGTTTTGACATAATGCAGTATAGTGCGTTACTGGGCATACCTTACCCTGAATCAGAGTTTATCGAAATGGTGATGGACAATTTACTATCTTATATTAAACCCTATTGTTTGTCGGCTTCACCTGCTTCCTTGATTGAATTAAAAACTTTATTTGGTAAATTTAGTATTAGATTAGAGGAGTAAGCAGTGAATCAGGATGTGGGGAATAGGTCTCCTTTAATGAAAAGGAAAGAGACTGTTATGTGTTGTTTTGTCTGTGGGAAAACAAATCATTTTGCTAATAAGTGTTATTATAAGCATAGTACGGGGCCTGGTTTTCCTAAAAACAAACATCAGGATAGTTCTATTCATGGGGCTCATAATAATCAGGAAGAAGTTAAGGTAGTCGCTGAAGCTTCAGAAAACATTAAGGAAATAGTTTTTTTCCTTGCAGAGAGAAAGGGCATATTTGTCCGAAATGTTCTAAGGCAATTAATGATAAGGTAACTAATGTTGAATCTGGCTCATCTGCATTGCCTGCTGTTACCTTAAATATCTGGGGGAATCATGTCAGGGCTTTGATAGATACCGTTCCACTGCTACTTTAGTCGACCGTGACTATTATAATGGTTTGTTTCGTAATCGTCCTGTAGGGTGTTTATTTTTGACTCCTTTTTAGACTGTCAAGTTAAATTTGGCAAATGGTGGGGCAGTAAGTACTGATGATCGCATCACCACAACATTTCAGATAGCTTATGTTTTTGTGGAAATATTCACTTTTGATAATTTGCTGTCTTTCCTTCCAAGTTATCTTGAGTATAGATTTCTTAGCACATACTGGTGTGGTGGTATATGCGAAGGCTGGTGTTTTGCGATTCCCTTTGCTCAGGATCCAATTCCATTTTGTGGTACTGTTACTAGGCTGAAGCTTAATGATTTAGCTAAGAATGAAATTGATTCACTTTTCAGTGAATTCTCTGATGTTATTACTCCTCGTATAGGTCGCTGTCATGAGGAGTCTTATGAAATTATTATTAAGGATCCTGCTCCAGTTCGCTGTAAGCCATATAGTGTGGCTCCACCTAAGGTAAACATCTTTAAAGGCATACTGAACAAATTGTTGGATAAAAATATAGTAACCCCTTCTTAGAGTGATTACACCGGGCCTGCCTTTTTACGCTAGAAAGAAAACACCAGTGGAGTTCCGTTTGGTTATTGATTACCGTCAGGTTAATTCGTGTATTGCGTTATCAAATCATTTTCTACTGCCCAAAGTTTTTACATTGTTAGATCTCAATCATTCTTTTCATCAATGTGTGCTACACCCTCAGTCTAAACCTGTTTTGGCTGTTGTCTCTACCTGGGGGCCGTTCGAATGGAACCGTGATCCTTTTAGAGTTTTATTTGGGGTGCAAGCTTCGTCCCGGGTTCTTGAGAAGGTTCTGCGACCCTTTCACGGTCAGTTGGTAGTTAACTAACATGATATCATTGTATACAGTCAGATGATGGAAGAACACCTGTCCCATATCAGGTAGATTTTGGAAGCCTTTAGATTTCAAGCGTTGACAGTAAACCCTGAAAAAATTGCGTGGACAGCTAATCATGCCAAGATTTTGGGATTCATAGTTTCTAATGGTCAAGTGTTATTAGATCCAGACCTGATTCGGCCTATACTTTCTTTCCTCACTCCCAAGAGTGTTAGGGGGATTCGCAAGTACCTTGGCATGGCAGGTTATTATTCTAAATGTGTACCACAACTGGCAGATTGAGTTGCTCCCCTGAACCAATTTAAAAGAACAAAACGTAATTTATTTGGGGTCCCGAACAAATTTCGGATTTTAATAAAGTGAAACGTTCTTTAACTTCTCCTCATATTCTGCAGTTACCACAGTTCGACAAAACATTTATATTGCATGTAGATGCCAGTTGTGAGCCCTCAAGGCAGTACTATCCCTGCAAGTAGAACTTACTATCCTTCCTGTTATGTATACTAGCAGAGTTTTTAAAGTTGCTGAATTGAAGTATTATGCCTACAAAAAGCCTGTGTATGGATTGTTGAATGCTTTTTCGACTATCTGGAAGTAAATGAATTTCACTTGTGTACTGATAACCAGGCTTTATCCTGGCTTTGGAAATCAAAGAAACAGATAGGGAAGTTCGGCAGATGGGTTGAGAGTGTATCCAATTATAGATTTACTATTATTGTTCATGTGAAGGGATCCGACAACAATGTAGCTGATGCCCTCTCCAGTATGTATAACTCTGCAGAGTTTAGTGTGGTGGAAAGTGGGGATGCTGGCAGTAGCCCTAGTGATGATGATATCGAGACTTTAAATGTGTTACAGTGCATATCTGAGTCCTTTGTAATTCTGCAGCATTGGTAGTCTTTAGATTTTGAATGTCAGCAGCTAATTTTATATATTCAGAAAGGCAATAGTCCAATTTTGAGATGCAAAAAGGTTTTTAGGTAAGAAAACACATAAGGGTAGATTTGTAGTGAAGTGACTTTGAAATGGAGAGACAATATTTTAGAATATTTCCATCGTAAGTACTTCGGTGCTGATCTTGGGCAAGAAAAACTCTACATAGTATTACTGCCACCTTTTTATGTCCAGCAATGGATGAGGTCATTAGGAACCATGTTCGTGCCTGTTTGATATGCCAGCAATGTAAGATCTGGGTTTGTTCTTCAGTAGTCCACCGACATTTTTTTAGGAGAAAGTGTCCATAGACTGTTTTGGCAATCTTCCACGTTAGAAAAGAGGGAATTAAACTATACTTGTCTTAGTGGATGCTTTCACTAAGTTTTTGATAGTCTACCTTATGAAAGACCAAAAGGCTATGACTATTATACGTGTTATTTCTGAGCAAGTATTTGCCTACTTTGGGTCCCAATGATAAAGCAAAGAATTTTACATCTTCGGAAATGTGTAATTTGGCCTTCTCACGGGGCATTCATCTGGTACAGATAGGTCATTATCACGTAGAAAGTAACATGGTGGAACGATAACATAGGGTAATTTAGGTTGCTCTGAGTGCTCTTTACCACAATGTTCATTAAGATTGGGATGTTTCCATTCATTTCCTTGTTTTATCAATTACTTATAGTCACAGCGTTTCTGTAAATAATACACTACATCGGTGGTTTTTTGGAAGGGACCCTTTACATCCCCTTATCAACTCTTGGAATATCCACTTCGATGTAATTGAAGGTCCTCAAATTGCTGTGAAATAGTACTGGTCTTATGCTACTGACCATTAAATAAAGTATTATAAGAAAATGCAAAATATTCATAAAATATATCATGATGAGTGTAATTATCAAATTGGGGATACAATTATGGCGCAGTCACATTATTTGAGTAAGACAGTTGATAAGTTGACTGCCAAATTAGCAATTAAGTGTAAGGGACCATATATGATTCCTAAGTTCCTTACCCATGTTTCTCCATTGGTTCAAGATTGTCAGGGAAGTTCTGTTATGAAAGTTAATGCAGCCAACACAAAACCTTTTGTTAAAGGTGACACTGCTCGATGCCTGTGGCATCTATTTTATTTGTATGTTTTATTGTACTTCATTTTGTGTACCTGATGTGCTATTTGTCATTTTTTCTATATGTATGTTGTTCTGACTAGATTTATACTTTTGGGTTTTATTTTTGTTGCCAGGTCCGCATTGGTGGGAGCCCCAGGCTATTGGCGTCAATTGTGCCCTCCCAGCTGCGACTGCATCTCTGGTGCCTCACTCTCCATGTTACTTGTGCGCGCCAAGAGGATGCTACTTTGAAGATGTGAGGGTTGAAAAGCGAGTGAAGATATTTGGGTGGCTCTTAACAGCGAGGTATTGAGATACGACGAGGGTGATTGAGGTGAGTATGGAGCAGCACCGCAATGAAGGGGCGTGGGGAAATGAGAGATCCCCGATAAAACCCACCGACCAGCGGCATCGTATGGAAAGATTCCCACATGCGAAAATACGGGAGTGGCCCGGCCGGGCATTGAACCCGGTTCGCCTGTCTTGGAGGCGAGCAGGCTAACCACTCAGCCACCATAGTTCCGCAGGGGTTTAAGATGATGTTTTGAACATGCTTAGGCTTCCTGTTGAAGAAATTTCTGCTTTATTTCTTCAACAGTACTACAGTGGACATTTATACTCTTCTTTACTTTGGATAGTTCCTGTATGTTTCGATCTGTGCCGAGCTCATTGATCCTGCCTGATGGACCGTGTTTCTCCCCGGGTTGGCCACCCAGGTGGGAGTGTGGGTTTGAGCAGTGGCTACCATTTTGTGGCGGGGGATGTAACGTGGCGTACGCTCATTGCCCTATTCGTCGTTTGAATTTGCTTGAACCGAATAGTTTTGTGCGCTAAACTGTGAAGGTGCAAACATTTTTCCGTCACTGAGTGTATTCTGGTGCCCCAGTTGCCAACGTCAACGCCACCAACAGCATATTTGGCGGATAAAGCTTGAGTTAGTCCTTAACTGGTTGCGAGGCTGTTCCAATGAGTTGGGTTTGCCCACTTTGTTGCCGATGAACTTTGCGCTGGAAGCGGGGGCGAATTTGTGAATATATACCGGGCCTGGCCTTTGGAGGTCACTCACACGAGCCGAGTTGCTTTGGGGTGAACATCGTGCTTGTGGCTGCTCTCTCTCTCTCTCTCTCTCTCTCTCTCTCTCTCTCTCTCTCTCTCAGGGATCTACCTGCCCGTCGGGGCCAGCGAAGGCGAGGGGCTTCTGCGAGTACGGTGAGACTATGGCAGCTTGGGTGCGGCGACTACTCCGCAACTCATCGCGTCCCCAAGTGGTGGATAGGGGATCCCCAGGCTTTGGGGTGGCTGGGAATACTCGAATACCAGCTCGCGGACCAAATGGCCGGTGCGAAAGCGCCGCGGTCGTCGTGGACGTCGGGAACCTGAGTAGCTCATTACGAGATGGCGAAGTGCATCGTGCAGGAGGCAGCTCAACATTCATGGTGGGGAGGGAGATCTGGAGGTGCTGAATCAATTGCGAGGTGTAGCGGACCTCACTGCTGGATTCTGTGGGCTGACAACTGCGGAGGCATATTTAAGCCCTATGACATCATATTGACTTCGAACCAATCGTATTATACAATTAATACATTCTTCGGACATCGACCAGCCAATCAGCGAGGTGCCATGTTATTACAGCTGACCTATCGCATGCGGGCATTGAGACATCACATGCAGGTATTTAGACAGGCTTTAGGTGCTTATCATTATTTTATATATAAACCACACAAACAGAGCAGTCCATCAGACCGTGTGGAAACTGCCGCAGTCGAAGACATTTCTTCGCCACCAAGACCCGGCGACGAGGAAGCCAACCCTGAACATAAGTTCCCGATGTATATAGACCTCGATGAAGTTTTGAATGATTTTGTCAAAAGTTTTTGAAAAAAAAAAAAAAAAAAATCTTTGTGTGCATGCGAAATTAAATCCTTATAAAATAATATTGTATGAAATATATTGCAATATTCGAGTATTATTTTGCAAAACTATTTCACCATTAATCATATTTCACTCTCTACTGACTCCTGCAGACTGATATTTCTTAATTTTGCATGGGTAATAAACCTCATGTGTGTAAACAAGAGTATATAAACCTTCTTTTCGCTAATTTATTGCGTTTTTGTTTGCATAATACAAGATTTTATGTCTTTGTAGCATCACGAGGGGCTGGTGGAGCACAAATAAGTAAGCAAGCATCAGAACTCATCTGGGCATTATGGAGGTGCACGATGTTGGTCGCAAAAATGAACATTAATAATAGTCGAGTTAACTCACTCGTCTGGCCTTTGGAAAATTCATCTTTCGTATGTCTATGATACACTGGTATCTCTGCATATTCATAATGGACTGAGGACTATTTTAAAATCGGCATTAAGCTCTGATAATACGTTGCGTACTGTGTAAAACTAAAATAAAAAAATATAAGGGGACCGGGCATTAATAGTTTTTTTAATGGTCAGGTCCTTTGTGTGCAAACACAGACGTTTCCTCTGAAGGTGATAGATTAATACGACTTAAAATGTTAAGCATTTTTCACCTGGAACTAACACGTCAATTCGGAAATATAAATTTGTAGCACTGTTCGGGTCATGAAGCGTATTATCATAAGTTCGTTAACTGGCAATTCTTTTGCTATTTCTGTGATTGGTGGCCTGTTTCACCTTACCTTAACTGGGTTTAATGCGAGTATATACACTGAAGAGCAACAAAAAAAACTGATATAGGCGTGCGTATGCAAATAACAGATGTATGGAACCAATCACAGTAACGCGATGCGGTCGGCAGCTAGATCGGTTACTGCTGCTACATTGGCAGGTTATCAAGATTTAAGTGAGTTTGAACGTGGTGTTATAGTCTGCGCACGAAAGATGGGACATAGCATCTCCGAGGTAGCGATAACATTTGGATGTTCGCGTATGACCATTTCACGAGTGTACCGTGAATATCGGGAATCCGGTAAAACATCACATCTTCGACATCGCTGCGGCCAGAAAAAGATCGTGAAAGAATGGGACAAACGACGACTGACGAGAATCATTAAACGTGACAGACGTGCAACCCTTTCTCAAATTGGCGCAGATTGGATTTGTGGACTGGCCTGCAGGATTCATGGTGTGAATTGCCTCCTGCATACCTTCTGACATTAGTCGAGTCCATGCCACGTCATCTTGCGGCACTTGGACCAGTTTTTTTTTTTTTTTGCTGTTCAGTGTATATTATTTTCGGTGCAGAAATGAGCTTTCTGAACCCAACAAGGGTTAATTTTATTCGTATTTGTGGAAGCGTGCTGATCGAATATTCTGATAGTCCCCCCCCCCCNTATTTCTAATTATATGCTTCAGCAGATGAAAGGACTCGTTCACTAGGTTACGAAGAGAATAATAATGACCCGATTCGGTATATATTCCTAGCGTTATCATAATGGCCAACAATAAATCGGGTGCAAAATTGCAGTTTTAAATACCCGTAAAAAGCAAAATAATTTCTTCTTATGCCTGAAAAATGCATAGAATTGCTGATACCAAATAAACTACCGTGCTCAATATTCCGATTTTTTAAAATTAATGCTTACATATTTGCCTGCATTAGGTGCCGATTTTTTTTTTGAAACTAGGATGACTCGTTATTCTGAAATCCTGATGTCTCTTTTTTTGACGCAAGAGAAAATGGCGCAACCCCCTTCCTCTTATAATGAACAGATGTGGTTTTTTATTCCTGTCTGCCTACTCGATTCTCGTAAAATAGTAGTGTGGGCATACATTTTCTAGGTGGTGTGAAAGCTGAAATTATAATTTAGAAAAACGTAAAGTCTACACCCTTTTGAGAGTTGCTAGTGCAAACGGAAACATGTAAGGACTCGTGCATGATATCATCGCGGCATTAACGTGGAGTGATTTTTAAAAAAGGAAATTCTGTCGAACGATTCGAGAATAGAACCCGGGTCCCCCTGAACAAAGGTCTCCTCTGGTGTTGATTTGTGTGTGCAGATATCGTCTGTGTTTATTATCCTATGAATTAAAGTTGGCATGTGTGAGAAATAAAGCTTGCTGCTGGAGCGACAAGGCCCCCCCCCCCCCCNGGGCGTGTCCTCAAGCTTAGATTACGACTGCACATGTCTGTCGTAATGTTATGTTTTGGGACCCACATCTACGTGTTTAAGAACGCTTTTATCTTAATAGTTTTTAATTCGTCTATCAGTCAGACCTGCAATTCACATATCTCGGTCTTCGTGTATGTTTGACGTAGGAGCAAGTCGAGAATGCACCATCTTTTCCCCCTTAGTTTCACATCACAATGTATCTTCGGTTTCACCAGAATTAATAAAAAATTTAAAGTTTAATTTTTTATAAGAAAAAATAACAAACGTAAACTTTGATTCAAAATTAATTTACAAAAATTTGTACACATAATTAATTTTCTACATTCGAAAGTGATAAACATAACTCTAAAATTTCATGGTCTCGGTAATGCACTGGCTTCAATATGCTCTAATTTTTTTCCAACTTGTGAAGTCTTTCCCTATATATCTCGACGAGGTTGAAAGCTGGCGAATGACTGGTGATGACGGAATTATTTGGTACCTAAATCAAATCACTGATTTCTTGCGTCGATAATTTCCGTCCTGCGCATACTGCACAAAATCGATTTCCGAGCACATACACAGTATAATAGGGAATTGTGACAGAATATAACATGCTCGTAATGTCCTCGTATGAAATATGCCCTCCATCCCTCCTCAGTTCATGCGTCTGGAACTTGTGCTTACGGTACTATGTTGAGTGGTGCGGTCGAGGTTGTTTCATGGACACGGGAGTAAAAAAGTGAAAACTTTGGTGGTTTTCTCGTCTTCGTCACACTGCGATATGGCAATCTGCTTGATGGTGAAATAGTTTTGCAAAATAATACTTAAATATTGCGATATATTTTATTCAAAATTTTGTTTTAAAAAAATAAGTTCACATGAACACGAAGAATTATTATATTTTCATAACTTCTGACTAACTCATCCAAAACTTCATCGAGGTGTATATACCTCCAGCACTTGCGTTCTTGGTTGGCTTCCTCGTCGCACAGAAAGGTATTAGTCCTAAAAAGCTGGCCAAAAGAACGCATCACAAATTTTAAGTAAAGTCTGTCTTTTGTCACTCAAACACAATGGGGCTACCCCCTCTACACAAAAACCAGTCAATCACGGCGTAAGGGGCCACCCTGCGCTCGCACTTTAGTCGGAATACATATGTTGTGCGTGTCGCTCTATGAATTCTCGCCGTTGTATTTGGAATGTTCAAAACGTTTCTGTTTTGGGAAAGTGGTGTTTTGTGTGCATATTGAAAGAAATTGATATTGATTCTTCAGATAAAGGTATGCTCATTGCTTTTAATAGTTAATTAAACAAATTTTCGTTTAAATACATCAAAAAAATATATCAAAAGACATAACTATTTTTTTGTCTATTTTTGGATACATTTTCATTTTCCGAGATGATTTTAATGATAAGTTAAAGTGAGTTAAACGATAATCTTGGTTTCTACGCATTCCACATACATTATAGTTGTAATATACGCAACAAAAAATTCCGCCCATTTCGGCCTTTCTCCGTAATTGCCAAAATAAGTGACCAAGTAATATAAGTTAAAATCGCGTTTAGTTTCAAATAACGTTTATTTAATAATATTTGTGTCGTTTGCTTATAGATTTTACTGCTGAACCACCAATGAAGATTACCAGGAAAGCTATGTTCAATATAATAAAGCAATGTGCGTATAGAAAAATTGATGAGAAACTGGAGTTTCTTGAGAAGAAACTAGTGGGAAAAACTAAATGTTCCGAAGATAAACTGCAGTTACTTCGAAATAGTTTAAAATTATTTAAACATTACTTTTACTGAAGTGGACATCTGCTAGCTACAAAGAGTGCCGTTTTCGAAGAAACAACGACTTATGGCTAAGGGAAACAATAGCGCAGCCTATCTGGACAATTCCGAGAACCGGTCGGCCGCGTAGGGGATTTGACGAATGCAGTGAAAGGAGTAAGAGGCGCAAAACCCAACAACTTAGATCTGAGATATCTCACGAAATGTTGACGTATGCTACGCATATGAGCACGCGGGCTGCTGGCAAAACCGATTTGTCTAAAATTATTAAAGACGCTTCTTTAACTCCGACTCGGGCTTCAAAATACAGAAGAATAATAATATCCGCTGAGAAAGGCAGTACCTATCAAAATACAAAGTTTTCAACAACAAAAACTTTAGCTGTATTAGTGGATGCTGACCTCACTTCTAAGCAGTACAATACTATTAGAGCTGCAAGTAAAAGCATATCCTCATGTTATTCACAAGTGGATACCAGTTTTTATAATGATACCCTTGATATAAGTGGTGAAAACAATGATGATGATGATGAAGATAATGAGAATTGTGACTCTGAATGATGTTATTTGATTATACGAATAATATATATTTTTTTGCCAATTTAACAATTTTGTTTGTTTTATTTCATCAATGCCTTTCATCTAGTTACTATGATACTGTATAGTATCAAAGTAAAATGCATATAAATCATATCAATACATGTTTAAACTACATTTTAACTCTAAACAATAACTTAAACACACTTGAATACTTTTGGCCAGCTTTTTAGGACAAATACCTGTCTGTGCGTTGCCGGGTCGTGCTTACGAGTAAATGTATTCGACTGGGACAGTTTCCACAGGGCCTGACGAACTGCTCGGTTTGAGTCGTTCGTATATATAATAATGATAAGCACCTGAAGCCTGCCTACCTACCTGCATGTGATGTCTCAATGCCCGCATGCGATTGGCCAGCTGCAATCACATTGCAACCCGCTGATTGGATGGTCGATGTCCGAAAAATTTATAAATTGTGAAATACGATTTGTTTGAAGTCAATATGAAGTCTCGGGGCTTGCAACGCGTATATTTTAAGTAATGGGGTGTCAGCTGAGAGGCTTAGTTTGACAACGGATGATGTGAAAGGTGGATCATCTCGGCTAGCTTCTACACCAGGTAATTCATGGCCAGTTACGTTAAATTGGAGTGGATATTGTCGGTCAGAGGTTTCTCTCCATTAATTTCTTCTTCGAGTGAAATGTCTCATGCTTTACCAGCGCCATCCACTCCTTCAGTTGTGATGTCTACATCACTAGCAGCATATACTTCCACTAGTGCAGTACCATCGTTTCAGGTTGGTATGGTGCCATCGACTTCTTCAGCTGTGACATCTACATCACTACCAGCATCTACTGCCACCAGTGCAGCACGATCATCTACAGATGGTACAGTACCATCCACTTCTTCAGCTGTGACGCATACGAAATCTTCAATGGAGCCATCGAAATTTTCGGCTGAGGTACCTAGAACACCATTGCTGGCGTTACCTGCTTCTTTAGCTCCAGAACCTACATCTCCAATAGATATGTCCGAGTCTTTGCCTGAACCATTACGTCGTCGTCTGTGTCACTTTTGTGATGAGACATTTGCCTACGGTGTAAGGCACCATGAAAGCTTTCATTGTGCCAATAATCCCTGTCGCATGTCATATTTGTGTGGTAGGTGAGGTGAGCAGTTCAGCCGCAACGACCATTTACTTAGACATGCAAAGACCTGTAAAGGTGCCGTGCAATTCTCATCAGTACCTCACTACCAGGTTTACTGCAAGCAGGTCTCTTGTGACTTCGGTACATGTCCTCAAAAGTGTAGTTACCTACATAACTTGCCCTGCACAATGTGTCGGTGTAATACATGTCACGATATTTTCGCACAAACACAACACAAGTGCGAATAGCGAGATGCATAAAATACGGTTAACTACAACAAAGTTGTATATATTGAGATACATATATATTGAAGAATAATGTGATATTTTTATGAACGATTGTATTAAATTAATTGGTTAAAAAGAACCTGTGAAGAAAACTATACTTTATGTTATGTTTACCTATTTTGTCAGAATTAAGTTAAAATTTAAAAGGCACAGAAATCAAATAAATGCAATTAAAAAGTATTGTATGAAGTACAAAAGTACTATATGTGGTATTATATAATTCAATAAAAATACTTCTTAAAATTGAAAAACATAAAATAAAAAAATATATATATATATAGATTTCATAAATTATGCATCATTGTCAAAGTTCCGCATCATGCATATAGGCATACTGCTTATTGNCAAATAAATGCAATTAAAAAGTATTGTATGAAGTACAAAAGTACTATATGTGGTATTATATAATTCAATAAAAATACTTCTTAAAATTGAAAAACATAAAATAAAAAAAAATATATATATATAGATTTCATAAATTATGCATCATTGTCAAAGTTCCGCATCATGCATATAGGCATACTGCTTATTGGAAAAATAATATTTTTATAGTATGGAAACTACAGTTTTTCNTGGAAAAATAATATTTTTATAGTATGGAAACTACAGTTTTTCCTGTGCCTACAAAAATGAGTGTTATCAGCTCGCCTGGCGGCTGAATCGGCAACTCGCCTGGTGTTGAAATCGAGAAATTCTCTCCCCCTATGTGTTGAAAACATAATCCAGTATGGAAAGTGCCGACAGCGCCCACTTAACTTTACAAACATAAACAAATATGGCCCCCACCTGGTAGCTAAATCACCAGCTCGTCTAGTGGGTAAATCGTAAAATAGCGCCATATAAGTGTTGCAAATGAAAACAAATAGGGAACGAAAAAAAAAGTGAAGATGCTCGCATGTGATGTAATGATTATTGGTGACTAATTATAGAAGGCAAATAATGGACCGATAACGTTGAGTAAATTTATTATACAATTTTTTGAATATATATTTAAACATTGGTTTTATTTAAATGAATTTTTTATTATTTAGGCTTTAAGGTCATCTAAGGTCAACGTTGAATGTCAAGGTCATCAACAGCTAAAATGGTTGACGAGAGAGACTGGCTGACACGGCGAGCGCGGGTTTTGTCGGGCGCCTAGTCGATCCACCTGTCTGCGAACCCCGGACCTCCTACATGTCCATCTTTTTAAATAATTTTTTAAAACGTGTTTTTAATGTTCTTTTAGTTTTTTATTTTTTTGTTTTTTTATATTTGATCATTATTATTAAATTTAAAAAAAATTGGGTATAAGGTAATTTAAAGTCACGGTCAAGAGTCAAGGACACCTAGATCTAATATGACGGTTGGTTGAAGTCACAACATGTCGGCCGTCTGGCGCCTGGCTCCTTTCCTAGATCCCAATTTTTACCCCATTAAAAATACTTTATGCACGAATCCCCATAACTATTCTACTCACCCGATACCCATGGTCGGAAGCAGCACGCACCCTAATAGGCAGGCCTATAACAGGAACGCTATGTAAACATCCCTTTGGGAAAAGTCGCTGCGTCTCCGGTTGCAACTGATAACGCGCGCGCGTCCATAAATTATCCGCGCCTCGCACGCTGGCAGAACGGCCGCCTTTAACATTATGTTTTGAGAACACATTCAAGATTGGCAATTTGAGCTTTATTTTTGTGATACAGTTTCGTACATGCTCATTTTCAGCACTAAGGCCGCAAAAACAATAATGGATGCACCGTTTTCGGCAAGCTAACCTAACAATGGCTATACCTAAATATATTTATTATTATGCTGAGTTTTGTGATGCAGAATATTTGGTAACTTAAAATTAACGTTCTTTCAAAACAGTTATTGGGGAAAGGTTTCGGTGTCGACAAAACAATACCACTTGACACGGACAAAATTTTCTCTGCGAGAAATCTGTTTACCCAAATAAATTCGCACATTTGTACGCCGACCATTGCGTACAACCTGTTTCCACAAGGGTAATCGTTCTCTTTGTATTTGGCAATGAGCGTGTTCCCTCTGGACTCCGGTTGACGTTCTGGCTGAATACGCAAATAAAAACCGCAACTCAAATTTACAAATGGCTTTATTGAATTTTCATGTGCTATGTTCTCTGATCCATGATGGTCTTGCCTGATAAGGTTTACGAATGGGAGGTCTGTAATATAAAAAAACATTTCTGTATCAAATACTGTCATAACTGATTATTTTTGTACTAACAAAAATGTACACCCAGAATTATTAATTAAAAAAATAATTTCGTTCTAACTAAACATGTCGTCCAAAGACAAGCTTTCTTAAACGATGCAGTTTTGACTCCACTTTCAACAACTTACATTATATTCCTACTAATCGATAACTACGGTCTCTTCTTAAATTTTATTCATTTATTTTATAATTTTGTAAAGTTCAGAAAGTTGAATGCGCATGTACGCAGGAGATCCGTCAATAGAGTCTAGTAGACTATAAAAAAACCTTCCCGGCTTCAATTACGTTTATCGGATGTATGATATACGGAGTCACACTGGTATTAAAAATCTACATGTTGCTAGCACAGAAGAACTAAACAAAGATACCTATAAAAGGAAGTTGGGTATTTTGTTGAAATACTGTTAAATTAGGAACCAACGCAACAATATTTCAAGACATTACTACTAATGCTACAATTAATAACATTCGGCGATAAACATACCTCTCCACTAAAGTACAGAATATAAAACTGATATGGAAGTGCCGTACATACTAACGTATTGTTACAGGCAGCTACTTTGTTAGCGTGCGAGGCACGAGTGATTTATGGACTGGCCCGCGCGCTATCAGTTGCAACCGGAGACACAGCGGCTTTTCACAAAGGAATGTTTACAAAGCGTGCCTGTTATGCATATCAGGACGCGTGCCGCTCCCGATCTTTGGTATCGGGTGTCTTTGAGACATCTGAAGAATTCTGAGGATTACTGACCTCGTTTCTCTCAGCTAGACTCGGGGTGCTGCGAACATTCCAGGTCAAGGCCAGCGGCTATAGAAAACGCGTCAGAACTCAAATCAGGCAGTGGTTGTTGCAGTTGATGAGTGGGTGAGTGGTTGGAGTTTTAGCGATATACGACGAGTGAGAAGAGAAACGCGCGGCGAGAGAAGTGACCAGCAGGAAGAACGTTCGGGACTGCAAACATCAGCGCAGGCAATAGTGCGACTGGCAGGCTGGACTATTGGACTGGATGCGTGTGTGAGAGACATTACAAATGATGGCAACAGACAGACTGAAAGTGTGTAAAAGATGAGTATGACCTGACTATATCAAAACAGATACAAAAATGACATTACCTAGAGTTAAAATTGACGTTAAATATTGCACTCACTGAGAAATAAAAGGAGTCATAGTGGAGATAAGAAATTTAATGCCATATAATAGCTGTGTGAATAAATAAGAAATCAAATGTTGTCCTCTATTGTTATTAAAAACGCATTCCATCACAAACTCAGATATTCCCCTCAGACGTCTTGTAACATTGGTTTTAGGAGTGGGACGGAGACATTTAATTGTAAATAAAGATAGGCAATAAGCTAGTAATTAGAGATATTAAGAATTTTAATGAATTTTAATAGTTGTTGGCCGAAGTATTGAAGGAAGTTTTGTAAAGCTGTCGCAGTGATTGTTAACTAGATAAATGTCTGCAGAACTGGAAGCACTGAGAGCATTAATTGAGAAGTTAAGTAGACCAGTAAGTGCAAGTGCAAGTGGCTTGAGGGATGATGTAAAAATGGAAATAAATAATGTAAATACCAAAATTAGTAGCGTGAACGATAAAGCAAATAGTGTGAATGAGAATGTATACAGTAAATTAGACACAGTAAATGAAAATGTAGACAGTTAAATTGATACCTGCCAAATGCTGAAGTTTGGAAGTAGGTGTTGATTCTGCTCTGTGACGTGAGGCGCCAGCATTTGATGCTAGCCCTCAGCGATAGAGCGTAGGAATACGTCGACACTGCTGTCTCTAGGTCCAATTTACTAATAAATTACACCTCATTTGTGAATTCACGTAATCGAGTTTTATTGTTGCTTGAACAGGTTAACTGGTACATGAACTCACGAGACAAACTCCCCTCCCCTTTTTCTATGTAGGCTACGTATGGTTTGACGCCGCGATTGGCGATGGGGGGGGGGGGGGAAGATTCTTCACACTTGGTGTAGAACTACTTATCTGACACTGCTGCGCTGTCTTCCCTCGGCTGGCGGTGGGGCGTCCCGACGCCTGCTCTCGGAACCCCTCCTCCCGGGTCCACTCAGCACTCTTCGTTTGACGAAGTCGGACTGGCTTTTCTCGGATTCTTCCCGCCGCACGTCCCGCTTGACGGCCTCCGACTGAGGTCCACGTCTTGATGCATTTGGCGAACTCGTTTTCTCTCGGCTCCCGGTACACCCTTCTCGTTTGACGAAGTCTGACTGACTTTTCTCGGATTCTTCCTGCCGCACGTCCCGTTTGACGGCCTCCGACTGAGGTCGACGTCGTGATCCATTCTCGATTCTCGACTGACTCCGACTGACTGACTGACTCGTTCATCGCACTGGCTTCGTCCGGCTCCGACCCGGACGCCTCGCTTTAGGTCCCCCGACTCACTGACTCGACGTCTCTCAACTGACTGCCTCGTTGCTCCCCCCTTTACGTGGTTTTGTAGCGTCCATCACCATATTCAACTTCCCCCATCCCTGCACGTGGTCCGGGGTGCTTGTCGTCCCCCCGGGTAAAAAAGCACGTGGCCGCTGCTCGTGTGGTCCGCAGCCGGCCTGGCATCGTCCCTTGGTTCTGGCTTGGAAGTTTATTGTCCCATTCTGCACGCACGTCCGCGAAAAGCTCTCATGGTTTATTGTGGTACAAGCCCGGGACAGGCACAGCTGGTGGTGGGATCTCGGTGTCCCTTGGGCAGCTGCAAAATGCAGCTGTGTCCGCGCCCTGGTGCCTTCCGTTGTCTCCGGATGTCNCACGTGGCCGCTGCTCGTGTGGTCCGCAGCCGGCCTGGCATCGTCCCTTGGTTCTGGCTTGGAAGTTTATTGTCCCATTCTGCACGCACGTCCACGAAAAGCTCTCATGGTTTATTGTGGTACAAGCCCGGGACAGGCACAGCTGGTGGTGGGATCTCGGTGTCCCTTGGGCAGCTGCAAAATGCAGCTGTGTCCGCGCCCTGGTGCCTTCCGTTGTCTCCGGATGTCGTCTGCACGTGCAGGAACAGTTGCACGTGCAGGAACAGTTGCACGTGCAGAAACCTTTGGTAGCGCACCTTTGCAGCTGTGAGGCTCCTGGCGTCACTCTGCCGGCACGTCCACAAAACCCTTAATCCTTATTGCGGTCGTCCTGCTGCGAGCTTCGCCAGAGAGTGTGTTCTGACGAATAAAATATAGGGACGCAGAATGCGTCAAAATAGAAGGCATCAGTGAGTTAGTAAATACGAGATTGGACAGTGTACATTAAATAGTGAACAGTGTGAATGACAAGATGGACTATCAGTGGAAGAATGGAAAGTTTTGGGAATGAACTGGACTATTGCATTAGAGAATGAATTTCACGAATATGTTCAGCAACTGAGTTCCACTATCACCACACAGGCAGCCTACAAATATGGGGAAGCAATGCAAGTTGTAAACAACACAGCAACTTCGGACGATAGTCAGTAGCTTTGCAGTATTTGTGCCGCCCATCCAGGAGTGGGGAAGGGGGGTCTCAATTAAGCCCGCCCCTTACGACGGTCAGACTTATTGGCGGGAGTACCAACAACAGTTTCAAATAGTCGCCAGCCTGAATAGCTGGTCAGCCGAATAGCGGGAGTACTACCTCGCCGATGTATTGAGAGGCCCCGCACTGAGCATACTTCAATCTCTGCGAAAGCGACATCGACTGGAGTACCCTACACTGGTGTCGGCTTTGGAGCTACGTTTCGGCGACCGATACCTTCGACATGCCCACCATGCCCAACTGCGAAGCTTCACCCAGCGACCAGGAGAGCCACTGCAGGAGCTATGGCAAACATCGTGCGGCTCTCCTAACTATCTCTGGAAGGGTGTTCCGAGAAGTCTAGCGACGTAATCGAAGTCGGCTTCTTCATGGATATCATCGCCGACACAGAGGTACAGCTTCAAAAACATGACAAATATTTTAACCAAATTTTATGTACTGACGATGCCTAGTTGTGCACTAAATTAACAAGTTCTCTGCTTCTTTTGTCAATGAAATTTTAACAATGTTTCTCCTTAATAGTAAAGCTAAAGTATCATATGCTAGTAAATATGACCAATAACTAATGTTCTCTTATGGACATTCATAAATAAATATTATAAAATGTTTACGGTTATCATATCAATATGAATACTCCATTATACTTCGTATTAGAAATTATATTTCTGGAGCCATTAGGTCGACTTTCTTGAACCCAATTCAGAATGCTGGCAGTTCTGATTGCGTGTAGTCATGTAACTAAATATGTAAATTATTTATGATATTAAGATGAAAATAATGTCACCTGAAAAGATACAATTAACTATATCATAGCTTATTAAATTCTCAACACAGTTCCACTACAATTTGCATTCAAATAGTACTGTTGAACGCCACCTTAAACTGTTATGAAGTAAACTCTTCCATTAAAAAAACAGCGATGACATTATTGTAGTGGGTACCAACTGTAACAATGGCATAATTTAAACTATTGAAATTAAAAGTGATATGCCGAAGTTAATAATGCGTCCACTAAATTAAATAAGCTGGCGAATATATTTTAATAAGTAACATTTTCAAGTTGTCCAACACTTTGGAAGTCAGTACTGTAAAACTTAATTCTCAAAGGTGTACAAAATATATCAAGAACTTCGTCATCGATTGCTATCAAATACTGTTCAAATGCCTTCTGCTGTGTCATTGTATGACATTAAGTGAATAGTAGTCAAGCCTATCAAAGCCTTCAGGTCCCCGTAAAATTCACTTGTAAATGCTTAGAGGAAAAATTTTTATTAGTAATATTAGTATTTTTTTCTTAGAATATCCTATGGAAATATCTGGTACAGCAATTTCCGACGTGTCCCTGTAGGAGCACATATTGATCGTTTGTTCTTGGAAGAAGAAGGAAAGGGTAACCTGGTGAAGAATCACAGCAAACCACATATTAACTTTGCAATATCGTGTAGGTATTTTCAAAGAACACGAAGGTAAATTCACAGCACGTGACAGCCCAATGCGCCAGTAAACCTTGCTTGGGATACTGCTGCCTTGTCCGTGAAGACCGTCTCGCGAGGCAAACATCATGATGAGATGATCTGTTCTTCGACAGGCCTGTGGATATTCTAGAGCTTCGTAAGGACAATTCACGACGACACATGAACGACTACTTTTCAACATGAATGCTCGTGGCTTCCGAGAAAATCCTTTGCCACCATCGTATGTTCACGACAATTTAATGTTCTGTATAAAATCTGAGCACAAAGNGGCTTCCGAGAAAATCCTTTGCCACCATCGTATGTTCACGACAATTTAATGTTCTGTATAAAATCTGAGCACAAAGTTTGTAAAATATGACTCATAAGTAGCTATAATTTCGAAAATAACGCCTACACAAGCACTTTTCTGTACACTTTACATTTTACAAACGAATGCTTGAGAAATGACAATTTACGCTATCTTTAAAAAAAAAAAAATTATATATATAATATATATTATATAATTTCACAGTTTCCTCACCTGAGCATTGTTTTCTCTATTATATATTCACCTTAAACCACATAAGGGCTTTGTAGAATTACTGAGTAAGCTGGTAGTTTCATATGCATATATGAAAATTAAAATAGGACACGAATCACAATGAAACACTTTGATCTTTTACTCACTGAAAAAACACGTATGTATGAGTATAACCTGAGTACTGCGGTTCATCGCATACGCTAAAAGGAATGCATTTACGGGCAGTAATTTGTTTCAAAGGTTGATTTTAAAAGCGTGGCTTATGCTTAACTACGTCAACTGTAAATTTTTTTTATACTTACTACGTAATACTATTACTGCCTTAACCTTTATTTATCATGTTCCCGGTCTCACAATATCTCTCAGAAAGTTTGTCCCTTCACAGCGCAGTGCCAGCAAATGGAAAGAAAAACGAACAAAAACACTTCGTCTTCATTTTCGGTTCAGTAATTCTGTCTCGCGCTGAATGGAACTTTATATTGACGACATATATGCCCATCTTTGTTTGGGTCGAGTGCGATCCGATTTTTTGTTTCCATTCTTTACCTTTTACCGTAAAAATAAACCCAATAAATTCATTTTCTTTCCCTGCCATCTTCGCAGGAGGCCTCGACGAGTTTTCGAAACAAAATCTCTAAAAAGAGGGCAAAGAAATATCCTTCTTTTTTTTATTTACTGAAATATATCTACCACATATCTTATGACATACTCAAGAATAACATAAAATACTTTGAAAAATACAATGACAGTTTCCTTCAGAAAGTTAATTGGGCATAGGGTATTATTCAATCATTTTCAGTTTCAACTATTTATGAAACAAAATACTTTTATACGTATGTGTAATTATAATAATTAAATCTTACGTTCACAAGTTAAACTGGTTCATTTTAATTTCGCACTTGGTGACTTCATCAACGTCCTAATGAAGGTCACATCATCACCATTTTCTTGAGTCCGCCGGCGTTACAGAAAAACACTGTTTATTTTGTAAATTACCTAAGCAATAAGTCCGTCCAGTAAGAGCCTTTCCTAACATTAAAACTGTATTTTTTTTTAAATGAAACACTTATTATCCAGTTTATTAAATTCTTAACTAATTTTCTATACAATCATAACAGAAAAAATTAAAATACAACGTATGTGGGTGTGGGTACTTAGTAGATAAAGTGAGACGACTCACTAAAATAATTCATTTTAACTACAGGAATAGCCAAATTGTAAATTAAAATGAATTTGCAACACTTACTATGCTGATATATCATGTCAATAAGTTGTTACCCTAAATTGTCGCTATTGTGCAGTTTAGTCTTGAAACACTGAATTTCGGCCTATTATTTATTTTTTCGTGTTAACTCAATCGGGTGGAGAATTTTTTGAGTATCTCTGACAATGTGAATTTTAGAATAACGCAAGAACATTTTTATTCACTATGGGAAACAATTAAGTAAGTCGTTACGTGTTGTTGTGCGTGGAAAACTTAATTCCCTAATTCTGCTCGATGCTACCTAAAACCTTTATCTTTCTCTCTCATTTGTCTGGAAAATATGTGATAACCTCTGTGGCTCTCGTTATGTAATGTCGCTCTATAGGTGCTAGCCCAGTGGAGATGAAACATTCTGTGTAGTTACGTATTCATAAGTTCGTTCATCCCTTCCGCGGAACACCATATTGCGCTGCTCCCCTCCATCTGCACAGTCACATTACCCGATTCTTCTCTGCTTCAGTTTCATGTATTATTCAGATTTGGCCAAAGTAAACACCGAATATAAATAAAATCAAGTACAATTCCCGGGACTACACACACACAAAGTACACATTATTATAAAGTGTGATGAAGTGTTCTCTGATCGACCTGCCTTATAACACCTTCAAACATTAAAATGCGAAAACCAAGTGACATGCCGTGGCTGCCGAAACACATTTGGGAGAAGCAACAGCTAAAACCCCCTCCACCGGTTAGCAAGCGGGGCCGACACTTGCACAATGCGCGCTATACAGAATGATTCTAAAATCATGGGACAAACATTGAGGGGTGGTAGAGCTCACTAAAACAAATAATTATTGTATAGGAATATATGGGTGGGAGTGACGCATTAAGGCACAAACACAAAAATAACACATAAAATGCAACACAGTGTTTATTTACAACGTCGCTGCTAAATGCCTTTTTACAGCAATGTTTATAATAATTGCTCAAAATTGCTACCACCGACAGTAATGCAAGCTTGGTGCGTTGGTGGAGTGATGCTGATGCTGATGCAGCAGGACACTGGCGCACCGTTTGACTGCCCTCAACTATCGCCACCATTGTCAGCCAATCACGCCACATATGTAGATACCGCCATGCATGCGTGGCTGTTGGTAGATGCATTTCCGGCTACTGTTTTAAAATTTTCTGTACGGAATTACTCGTTACGTATGCTGCTAATGAAAATTTTATTTTTCCGTTCATGTGTTATGTTTTTGTGTTTGTGCCTCAACGCGTCACTTCCGCCAATATATTCCTATACAATAATTGTTGGTTTTAGTGAGTTCTACCACCCCTCAATATCTGTCCCATGATTTTATAGTTACGCTGTATAGGACAGTGTAACGATGTCGGAGCATCAGGCCAAGAGGATGTCTGGAGACGTATGTGTCCGGCCGTCGCTAAACGCAGTCAACAACATATGATTTTGAGTAGCTCATTATGTTAGCAACTCGACTCATTTTACTATAATTCTGTTAAGGTGCCCGCTGAAAGGTGTGCTCCAGCAGAAAATGTTTTATTAAAAAACTTCTAACGCTAAGTGAGCTCTACTTACGAATAGCATTTAAAAACGTTGCGTGTCTGTATACGTTTTTTAGTTCCTCCATTTCTCTCTAAAGCATGCTGCCGTGATAGTGGAAATGGCTCGAACGGATGTCTTCACGGTAATTTTCAGGTGTGAACATTCCGGTACGAAGCTTTAAAAAAGGAATAGGAATGTGCACCAAACCTAAAATTTTATTACTACGTCGTAAAATGGTAGGGTCTCCGCTGAAAGCCTCATAGAGGCGCGTTATCGACGGCAAGACTGCACGCCAGTTCAGTGCTTTGCGCGTAGAGGCGACGGGAGAGTTGATGCGCATGTCTCGGTCACCCCTGGCGCTCTTACGCTCGTAGACCTCAGACGTGCAAAATTCCTTGTGCAGAATTCCTTCAACCAGGCGGCCATCTTATTAGTTGCAACACGTCATCGGCTACCTCTCCAATCCCTCTCCACTAGCACGACCACGCTTAACAGCCTAAGGACCTACTCCTCCCCCCTTCAACATTTCCATTGCAAGAAAGCGACGCACGGGCAACGCGATAAGAGACCTACTCGTAGGAAACGATCTAAAAAAACAGCCGTCAAGACTCACCAACGCGAATATCCAGACGAGGTCTTTTATAGTAACCATTTTTTAACCGTTACCGCGAATATAATACATGGTATTGTCTTAGTAAATACACAATGAACATTATAATCAGCATTATAAACACGTACACATTAATTTTAAGGAAATAATATTGGTTTGTGAATATTTATTGATGTTCACGCTTATTATTATGTTTAGACAAAAAATTTATGTCTTTAGTTGTGGTCAACACTTCCGAGGACATAACAAAATATGTGTGATTTAGGTTGTCAACAGAAAAGCAGAAGATTTAATAAGTATTCTTTTTCCCTTTATATACACAGCACCAAGACGTTTCAAACGTTTACATTGAACAATTTTACAGATAAAACGCTTGCTCATTAATGAAAGGCGCGCTTNGCACCAAGACGTTTCAAACGTTTACATTGAACAATTTTACAGATAAAACGCTTGCTCATTAATGAAAGGCGCGCTTATCTAAGTCGTGACTCTTCAAGCGCTATGAAATAAATTTTTTTACGAAATTACTGCTGGAAAGTACATCTATTTTAACGTAAACATGGGCTGAAATACACGCAGGAATGTTTGAACCAATGACTGTAGTACTTNGGAAAGTACATCTATTTTAACGTAAACATGGGCTGAAATACACGCAGGAATGTTTGAACCAATGACTGTAGTACTTACAAGAATATTGGCAACCAATCAGGAAAAGGAGCTCCCTTGTTTTGATTATTTAATGGAAGCGCAAACTTATAATTACAAGAGCAAAGAATAAATTAACTGGGTCTAAATAACAGGGATCTTATGCTACGTTGCACAGGGGCGTGAATGAGTGAACGCAGGCAGCAATAATGAAGATCTTCAATGGAAATTTTTAGATCAACTACACTTATATGAATGAAAGAACAGCAAACACTCACACCTAACTTGATAGAGCTTATAGTCTTTGAAGACGGAAAAATAGAAGAGTCAAAACAAATTAAAATTGTGGTATGAAAATGGGACAAAAAGAACAACTTGATTACACCTGAAGACGTTAATGCTTAGTGGCTAATGCATCAAATAATATATCAATTCTTGAAATGGTACTTATTCAGAAACGTATAAATAAACACATATAACTCTAACGTATCAACTTTACAAATTATACAAAATACAGATTGTCAATTCTTACTTTAAGGAGAATATAAAACATATTTCATACCTTGTGCGAAGGAAGCCACCGAAATTACAATATTTAGACTGAGAAATAAGACAAGCATATATATATATATATATATATATATATATATCCACTAACCAAAACCTTGTAATATTCCAACTCTGCACACTTGCTAGATAGATGAAAGTAATTTATTCTGAACATAACAAAATATATATTTTAAAAGACACCTGCTACTAGAAGAAACTGTGGNATAGATGAAAGTAATTTATTCTGAACATAACAAAATATATATTTTAAAAGACACCTGCTACTAGAAGAAACTGTGGGAGTTATATATAACACGAGAACTTCATGGATACATTTTCAAAACCGATAGAGAAATGGCATTGATAAATAACTCAACAATATCGAATACTGCAGCTTAAAAATAGCTGCGCAGATANAAACCGATAGAGAAATGGCATTGATAAATAACTCAACAATATCGAATACTGCAGCTTAAAAATAGCTGCGCAGATAAAATGGATGATAGCTGAAATAGACAATATTTGAGAATTTTGAACGAAGGTTTAAGGAATGCCACATATGAAACATAGAAGACACTTCTACGACATCTCCAATACAGAATAAAATATTCGCAAGGCACATACAATCAGAAACGAAATATTACATAAAGTACAGTGAAAAATGTTTGCAATAAATCTTTGGCGGTGTTCATAAAAAACCACCATAATATATCACGTTCATGGACAAGAAGATTTTTACAAAATTACGATAGGTACAATTGAACAGTACAGAAAAAACACATGACAAATTCTGAATAAGTTACAGAAGAAAAATTGACACAACATTAAATAAATATGNAACAGTACAGAAAAAACACATGACAAATTCTGAATAAGTTACAGAAGAAAAATTGACACAACATTAAATAAATATATGGCGGGGGAAACATGAGAAAACCAAAGACATAAAAACTCAGCAACCACAGGAAGTAGACATCACCATAAGCGAGGAAGAATAACAAGCATCAAATGAATCGAAGTGTTGGAAAGCAATAGACATGAGCAGATTAAAAATGAANGGAAGAATAACAAGCATCAAATGAATCGAAGTGTTGGAAAGCAATAGACATGAGCAGATTAAAAATGAAGCTCTTCCAATATGAAGGTTAAACTCTGAGTAAAACTTCAGCTGATGCTTGGAAATGAAAGCAAGTCCTAAAAATCAAAAGAACGCACAATTATATTATAAACTTATTTAAAAAAGGCTCGCGATGTAAGTGCCAACACAGGCAGAGGCTTATTAAATAGTGGCTGCATACGCAGCGAAATACTGAACTGTCTTTTACGATATTAGATGCCATATTACCCAAACAACAGAGAAGTACCAAGAAAGGTACATAATGCACTGAAAACGAATTCATTTTTAAACGAGAAGCTTAATAAGGCAATTGCTGTATGAGACATAGGTAAAAACAAAACGACAAACCATACAATTAAATCCATCCATGTAAGATCAATTTTCGNATTGCTGTATGAGACATAGGTAAAAACAAAACGACAAACCATACAATTAAATCCATCCATGTAAGATCAATTTTCGTATTAGAGCGGAAAAAATTCATAATGAGCTGATTTTGGCAGACATACTGAAAGTCCTAACAAACCCGACTGAAGGTCAGGCCACCATATCAGAAAATGGCGGCCAAAACCATTTTTAGGCTTTGTTCTCGCTAGTAGTAAAATTTTCCTTAAAATATGATTACACTTACTTCATAATATTCCCTACGAAAGTGGTTGTGACCATTTTTGCCGTACGACGCATAGTTCGTGAGAAACTGGCTCTGGACGGACGACAGTTTTCCCACTTTTTCTCTATAATATACTTTCATACATTAATAAGGGGAAAAACATCATTTACATATACACATGTTTTTTAGCTTGTAGAATTAGTCAACTACAATGATGAGGTATTTGGTATTTTAGTATTTGGTTTTAAGTCCGTAACGTAACTTACTAAAATACTAAATTACCAAATCACAACCATTTTTGAACAAGTGACTATCGAAGGCGAGTGACCTGAACGCTTCTAAATACTAAAATACTAAATGGTAAATCCTAACACGGCCTGAACATATATCAGTTTCACTATGGAAATTGTTTAGATTCATGCCAATTTTGATTTCATTTAGTTTTAACGCGTGGTGGCGATTATTTAATTTGTTGAAAGAGAAAACGAGGTAGAAATATAAAAAATTGTCCATTTAACCGCGAAGTAACTACAGTGAAGTTCTGTGTCAAGAGGGCATTGTGTGTTGGCCACAGAATACCTGAAAACACAGAGGTGGAACCACCGCTTATTCCACGAAGTCCAGCTGCACATTGTAAAAAATTCCCGCGTATTTACGGAAATCTGTACGGAAATGTGCAGTTAACATACGGAACGCAATCCGTAATAAAAAAAAAAGGAACTGAGTTCCGTATACAAAAATACGGTAAGTCTCCGTATTTCCTTTTGCTTCGGGTTTAGGGGAACGAAGATGGCCGAGTCCATACGAAGCTTTCTCTGCCACTGTATCCCGAAAATTAACATTTTTGTTGCAGTTACTATATCCACCCACTTATACAAATCCGTTCAACCTTCAAAAAGTAGCATCAGGCGTCTGTAACATCTAGCAACACTTCAAATAGAAAATCATTATTTAAACCTGAAAAGGTATTTTAATTAATATCATAGAAATACGGAAGTTGAACACTAACAGCTAGAAGAAAATTTTAGGTANACCTGAAAAGGTATTTTAATTAATATCATAGAAATACGGAAGTTGAACACTAACAGCTAGAAGAAAATTTTAGGTAAATGGTTAGTGTCAGAAACTCGGAGTATGTGATTCTGGTTCAAATCTCGCTCAGGAATAAATTTTTTTAACATTTTAAAGTTTTTTTTATACAAAGTAGTAAACCCGCAAAAATAAAATCAATGCCTTTTTTTTTATATATATTTTTTAAAAACTGGAAGTACAGTACGGTTAAGTCCAAATTTCCTGAAGCCCTGCTTAAGTTCTACTTCCAGGATATTCCTCCGCCTCACGAAAACCAAGCTCAACTAAGTCTAGAAAATTACATCGAAGGGACAGCGAACCGTATTCGTGCGCATTCAATGTAAAACTATTTTGCACGATAACTATTTCTTACCAGTCATTACCGACACACCTGTTTAAACCCTGTTATTATTTATATTAATTAAAAACGAATTATTGCAGTTTATAGAAAGAATAAAAACGAAATTTAATTTAAATTAAATTAAGGTATTTTATGTTAGCACATGTATAAAAAACGCTTGTGATATTTTATATATTTAGGAAACAACCAAACACGTTATACATGGGGTGATGTTTCAAATGTTTGATTCAAAAGTTTGAAGAAAACGCGATTAGACTACAGCAAATTCACGGAGAATTTCCGTGAATTCACAGAAAAGAGTTCTGTGAAATTTACGGAAATTCAGTTTTTAATAATTATGTCCGTAATTTTATGAGAGTTATGGACACATTTTTACCAGCACTTTTCCGTAAAAATAAGGGAAAAAATCTTGAACAGTGTACATGGCAGGACAATAGCGTCACTGGCCAGCGAAATGCTGCAGCCAATCAGACATAAGGTGCATTCCAATAGCATCATGCAGGCAGTCGGAGAAAGGGTGCGCTCACGTCAAAAGAAGTGGAGATATTTAGGCGGCCTTTGAAGCCGAGGTCATGAGAGCCGATGCGAGTGAAGCGAAGTGAGTATGGAGCAGCACCTGAATGCTAGGACAGGGGAAAAGGGATGTCCCCGAGAAAACCCGACTACCAGCGGCATCGTCCGGCACGATTCCCACGTGCGAAAATTAGGAAGCGACCACGCCGGGAATCGAACCCTGTTAGTCTTGGTGAGAGGCGAGTAGTCAGACCACTAAACCACCGCAGCATCACATCAAAAGAACCGCTACACCATTTCGTATCTTTAGTTATCTACTATGTGGCATGACGTACTCTGCTGTGCATGGTCTGTCGTGCCGTGTGTGGTGTAGAAAAAACGGTAGTGATTCGAGGTCTGTGGAGGCACACATTTCCAAGAATAGCGTGATCGCATGGAAAGTCAAATACCAAACCTAGAAATATATAACTAAATGTAGCTGCCTGGTAACTGATAGTTTATTTGTGCTGATAAAACACGAACCCAATTGACAGTGTAACGTTATCGAAAACAGATATCTATTTCATCAGTAGCAATAATTTTTGGTACAATTATGAAAATTACAGGGTGCATATAACTGTTTTTATTTAAGGGGCATTAATTTTCGTACATTTGTCGCAACGCACATTAGGTGTAATGAGGAAGTACGAATGTTTCTTCCCATTGAAATAAATGTATATTGATTTTACCAAATCCGTACAGTCATCGTGCTGAATATTTCTATACTAGGGTAAATTTTCTGTTATATGCTGTCATATAAAATCATATTTCAAATAAATATCTGGGAATTAAAAAAAATTTAATGAAATTAAAAAATTTATTTATCACAGTATAACTATAATTTCGAATTCTTCTCTTTATACGGAGAATTTCTAAAAGCATACCTATGACTCTAAAAACCCAAACGTTATTGTAAAGTACTATTATTTACTTTTCAAATCTATTAACCTTATGTACGAAATTCAAAAGAAACACGTCATCTTTAGCTGCCGCTATAGTCTATTCGCGATTTCTTCTCACTTTTTGAAATAAACGTTGGAAAATCACTCCATGCATGGCTTATTTGATTGTTTTTATAAATACAGTATTTTACAAGCGTTTTAAATTTCTGTTAACATAAATCTACCTAATGTTTGGTTAAATAAATTTTTTACTTGTACTTAACATAAAGATTGTATTTAATTTACAATTAAAACTAATAAAACAGAAAAAATAGGTGTGTTGGTTACACTTTGAAAGAAATTATTCTTATGCAAAATATTATTACACAGAATACGCACGAATGTGGTACGTTTTCCCATTGGTGTAATTTCCTAGATTTGGTTAGGCTTTGTTTGCGTGAGGCGAAGGAATACCCTGGAAGTAGAGCTTCAACAGGGCTTGCAGTTACTTACTGGAAGAAACCATGAATGGACTATAGAGTGATAGTCTTAATTTCTTTATTGTTGGGACGCTGATTTATTTGCTTCAATTCGTCAAGACTGAATCAAAAGACAAGCTATCACGCTGGAATTTTAAATATCCATTGCTTTTAATAAATAGCTATTTTATTAGAAATACAAAATGCATGTGTTACGGATGAAGAAGTGATTCTGGTAAGACACTCAGTTTGCACTATTCGAAGACAATCTCAAGAAAAAGGCACTTCAAAAATTTCGCTACCTTAATTTTTAAGCGTACAATAATTTAAAAATAATATTCATTACACCACGTTTGGATAAAGTTTAGAAATTAATTTTATTGAACTAGGGCCAGTCGGCATCTAAGCTAACGATGGGATATAATTTAGTGAACTAACTAAGCATTTCGTTGACCAAGCTTAGCTGTTGGGACATGTAGTGAAGGGATGGGAGTAGTATGGGTCCCGGGTGAACCCAGAGGATCAGCCGCCATCTTGGATGACCTTGTCCTTTAGAGTCTGCTATCTTTTTTTTGAATCCGCCATTTTGTTCTTAAGTTTGAAATATCTTTTTTTGTCTGCCATGTTGTTTTCGAGTCCATCTTGCCTGCCATCATGTTTTCAACATCCACCATCTGTTTTTTGCTTAAAGACATCTTAATACCAATTGAATTTTATTTACATCAGTTGTTCCTATTGAGCGTGCCAGGCTGTCATCTTGTTTCGTCTGATGCGATCATGGTTCACATATCGTCTGCTAGGTGCTTCTAGCCACCATATTCGAAGTTTCTTTCAATGCCTACCAGGAGTGCCATCTTATTTCCCTCAATATATGCTAGGCAGCACTAGTGTCACTTGATGTCGTCATCGGTAGTCAGGAGAGCTGGTGTCGGCTGGAGGTTAAGGGCGATCTTCCAAGTGCTATATAAAGGCACTAGCCTCTACCAATGTGATATGATTTAATACAGTATAAAAAGCTCCGGAGGTAAGCAGCAGCGATAAGTCGAAATTTGGATTGGTAGACAAACGCCCTAGTCGACTGAGCCACTAGGACATGGGTACCTGTACAAGTCTAAATTATGTATATATAAAATAAACACCTGTCTATGGATTCGTACTTTCAAAAATAATTTAATTATAATGTTAAATTCATCAATTATAAAAAATTGTTATAAATAATATTTACGTATTCAATATTACATATTTTATTCTACTTCTAAAGGTACAGAAATGATTTTGCTGAGCAATGTGTCTATGGATTCGTATTTCCAAGATGGATCTGTAGTATATGATGCGTCAACCATATATTATGAAAAGCATAATTTTATAAATTACAGTTATGTATTAAAAATAATACATTTTCATTTAACTTTAAATTTGTATATCGAGCAGCATGTCTACGGATACGTATTTTCAAAGAGAATTAGAATATATTGTTAGAAAATGTGATTATGAGGCAATAAACAGCACCGTAACGAGTTTTATAAACATATTTTTGTGTATGTAAACATACCAAGTGTGATATATTTTTGGGTTCGTGTTTTCGAGTCGAATGATAATGTAACCGTATAAACATTGATTATTCGCATGTGTTCGTTGCCATATTAACTTAAGTAGCCATAAGCACAAAGTTTGGTTTTTTGAAAATAATTATGCAATGAGCTTGTGTCGTCACGGATACAGAATAGTAGATAACCTACCTCAGGTCGTGTTTTGAGCGTATTATGTCTATATTGGACACGCACTAACTTAAAGACAGCTGGACATCAATCAACTACTGCTGGATTTAAACACATGGACATTGGAACGTATCAGATCAGTACAACAAGTCTAACCAAGATAAATTTTAATTATACCTTAAGCCTTTTTATAAGCATAGCTGACTAATATTTTCTATCAATTGGAGCTATAGTCATCAAATGCATATTATAGGTACTGCTCATGACCTAGACTAAAATGTTATCAACCATTATGTACTAAGCCTTCTTATAAACATATTTGGCTAACATTTCCCATCTAGTTAAGCTATAGATAACATAGATACCACCTGTGACCTAGATTTAGGTCATAAAGCAAGTTATGCCTCAAGCCTTCTTATCATAGTTTTCCGCCATTTTCGAACCATTTAAGTTAGAGCTGCAAAATATGTATCACAGCTCCTGAAGTTAATCAAGGTGATGTGGTCAGTTATGCCTTAAACCTTCTTATAAGCATAGTTGACAGCCATTCTAAACCCTTTCAAAATATACTTAACAAATTCATACCACAGGTATTACTTCTGTCTTCGATCAGGGTGATGTTGGAAATTAAGCCATTAGCTTTTCATGAACTGCTTTTGAAGTTTACTGTATCACATGTAATTTTTACAGCCATGTTTATTTATAAGAAATTTTCTATTAAATGTTAAGTACCTATTTGTTTGTAAAAAGTTGCGTGGTTAAAAAATGTACAGTCCCGTATTGTATTAAAATAAATTGGAATATGGAGAAAGAATTGTAGATAACTTGCCTTCCTATGGCCTCCCTATGATATCTACGTTGGATTAAAAATGAATACCTAGATTGTACTGACCATGTTTTTCAAACGTAACTATATCAGATTACCTGTCGCCAGTAGCAAATATTTTCAAACTTCTTCGAATATTATGTTATGTACAAATATATTCATAAATAAAATACTTTATCTTTTAATTCTTAAGACTTTAAAACTTAGAGACCTAATTATATTCCGTTGCACGTGTACTGGCTTTTATTTTTAAGGTGAATTCAACCATATCGGAACCGACGACTGCATTACTATGTCCCAACGACATACTAGATATAATAGGAATACCTATGACTGAAAGATTTAAAAATATATACGGAAGATGCTTATATGTGTACTCGTAGAAGAAATACCATTTGTCGCAATTGTATAAAATTTCTTTAAAGTCAAATTCTCTGCAGTTATATGTATTTTTACAACATATATATAAATAAATGTGCCTAAGGCACTGAACATTGCATTGTAAATGCATAAAAGAAATAGTAACGAACATTTTAGACCTTATAAGGGTTCAGCAGACGATATGTTCAACCGATCTTACACACACGCACACACTATTTTTCCAACATTCATCTTGTTTCTGTCCACTACTTTGTGTCTGGCAACCATCTATGGTCCTGGGTGAGGACTAGTGGTCATATCGTGTTTGTTCATCACCTAGGACATGGCACACGGGTGGGTGAGGACCAGTGGAATGGTGACCATTATGTATCTGTCCACCATCTTGTTTCTGTCCAACCATATTGGGTCTACCAAAATATATAAAAAAAACCCGATGGCTCCACAACTAATAATAGTCAGGCGAATGTGCAAAGGATCGACCTCAAAAAAGCCTACGATGCAACAAGTGCAGTAAACATTACACGACTTGAAAGACCTTTCTTCTATTTGCTACCAAAATAACAGACAGTTAAACCATTAGTCGTGTAAGGGAGTGTGAGTGAGTGATAAAGACGACATTGCTTCATACTACTGCAAAACAGTTACAAAAAAAATCGTAAAGCCAAAATAGTTATGAGCATTTACCAACAGACGCATATTGCGCTGTACATCGCGTTAGGATAAAAAAAATTCAATCGTATATCTCGAGAAATCCAGGAACGGCGAGGACAACAGTGCTACACACCATTGAAAACATATATTTTAAGGAAAATAGTTATAAGAACTTACCAACCATCCCATTTTGCCGAAGCGTACGGTGCTGTATGGTGTGTTAGACTATGCTAGACAAGACCAGGAAGCCTTGGTTAGTACAACCGAATATCAAGCAATTTCTTTACGAACCGATGGAAACCAAACCATCAAATTCAGAGTACGGCCAACACTTACAACACTAGCGGTGGAACACGTCCGACCCGTCCAACGTTGTGCGATTAACTAACATCTTTCGAGAATCTGTAAGGCAGCCCAGGTGGTCGGCCGTCGGCGAGGACACTGTGCAGGTCTCAGCAATTCGAAGGGCTGGTACATACACCCCCCGAGAGAGACACGACAGGCTCTAGGGTGACAGGCCAGCCAAGTCACACATGCACTTCCTTTTATTAGAGGAATTAAGTTATACAGTACAATGTAACAATTTACTTGTTTTTTTTTATTGTATAAACATGTAATAATTTTGAATACATAAAATTTATAGTGCTAGAACTGTAAGCACTTTATTTATATAAAAATCACATTAAATGTATGAACTTTGTAATATAAGGACGCATCTCAACACCTGTATTCATCTTGCATGTTTGTCGTGTCTTTAATCAATTCATGTTTATTATTACTAACGTGTAGTAAAAATAACTACAATAATGTTATATCTGTTCCGTCGCTTGCTAATGTTGAAACGTCTTATAAGGCCCACTTATCTAACTTAGAATAAATGTATTCTTTTATAGTTTGTGAACTGTGTTTAATTAATTAGCATTGTCTTTAGGAGTTGTATAGTGTTTCTATGTGCTACCGGACTTAACATTTGTCTGAATTATTCGCTCTTATTATGTTAGAGCCTGTATCTACTGCAGTAGTTTCTACCTACAGTTATTTTGTATTACATCTTCAGTAAAGCTTACTTAACTGAAAAAATAATGTTTAATCACGAGCATACATTNATATCTGTTCCGTCGCTTGCTAATGTTGAAACGTCTTATAAGGCCCACTTATCTAACTTAGAATAAATGTATTCTCTTATAGTTTGTGAACTGTGTTTAATTAATTAGCATTGTCTTTAGGAGTTGTATAGTGTTTCTATGTGCTACCGGACTTAACATTTGTCTGAATTATTCGCTCTTATTATGTTAGAGCCTGTATCTACTGCAGTAGTTTCTATCTACAGTTATTTTGTATTACATCTTCAGTAAAGCTTACTTAACTGAAAAAATAATGTTTAATCACGAGCATACATTNCTACAGTTATTTTGTATTACATCTTCAGTAAAGCTTACTTAACTGAAAAAATAATGTTTAATCACGAGCATACATTTTTTTCTGTCAGCAGGAAAATATTGGCCCACGTGTTGAAAAAAAAAAAACCATGGTTATTAAATGAAAAAAAAGTTATTCTCATGTTTTGTATATTGTTTAACGCATGCTTAATATTAGTGCGCGCGACTTGGGTTGTAACTGATTTAAAGTAACTTATAGCAATTGTATGTACATGTATGCTCACCTTTTTAAAAAATTTATGAGGAAACGCGGCGGGTTTTAAAAATATTTGAAACACTAAAACTTTTTTACAGCTGCAATTATGCACAATTAACTTTTCATTCGACAAAACCTTGCACACCCACGAAACCTTCCGTTTACGCTTTGCTATTGTTTTTAATAAATGATTTATCAGTCGAGGATCTAACCTCCTTTGTGCTATAGAACGAAGCATTTCCTCCCGCCTCGCACATATAAAAGTCACAAAGATAGTGCATTTATGATCATAAATGGTTTATTAATTAACTATATGTACCGAGGCGAATAAAAAAAAAACATCTGAGGGGAAAATATGTGTGTCACATCACCACTGCATATGCTACACGCAGTCGTACTAATCTAGCGACGGTTAATTTAAATAGTCATCGAGTACTTGCAGATTGCTCAAACAGCAGTAGCAGACCAACATACATTTTAAGTTCTCCCCAGTGTAGGTGAAACTGCTGGCTGGCAGTAAGGTCATCACTGTCAACGTGTTATTTTTACTCCCAACACGATCAAAACACATTCCTTTGTCAACAGCACCAGGCAATATCAACAAAGTAGATAAGTACACATAAATGAAATGCAATGGTTCCTTTGATGTGAGTGTACCCATTCGCTGATTGGCTTGGGCTGCCAGCTATGAATAACNTAAATGAAATGCAATGGTTCCTTTGATGTGAGTGTACCCATTCGCTGATTGGCTTGGGCTGCCAGCTATGAATAACTTACAAGGTGTTGATTGGAGAATGGCGTTCCGGCATGTTACTAGTCAGCGACAGCAATTTTCTTAGGTGTACAGCTAGAGTTCATTGTATACACAGCTGTATTGGTTTTCATTGTGCCGTGCTTTCCATTACCTACGCACCCAATCCAAATGCANAGTTCATTGTATACACAGCTGTATTGGTTTTCATTGTGCCGTGCTTTCCATTACCTACGCACCCAATCCAAATGCATTTGGGTTTTATGTCATTATTATTACTGCATATTTTTTACTGGTCAAGAGACGTCTTAAATGTACGCATTACAATAACATTTAAAAAGTTCCCAGTTTGCATATTTAGCTGAGATAATTTTCGTTAAAAAAATAATTTAACGATACTTGTCATAAACGTTTCCCAGTTCAAACTACTGCAACTGGTTTAATTTTAATATCACTATTGTTTGCAATATACATATTTGCTAAAGTAATATATAGAGGAGATAGACAGAATTTGTAGAATCCTTTATATAATTCCAATTAAACTCTAATGCAGGCGAACTGAACTCTGCATACATCCAATAAAAATAAACAATATTTTAATTTGCATTTTTGTCACCAAACGTTTGCACATCCAAGGATTCCTATTTAGTAGAGAGCATTTGCAATAAGAAATAGGTATGTTACAACCATGTCACCTCCTACAGACCAACAAATTTGTAAATTCATTTTACAATCTAATATAATTTTTTTTCTGCATTCATTTATGTTTCATAGGTGGAGTTGCACATTTATAATTATTACAATCAGATATGCTGTTTTCTATCAAACACACGATAAACTTAACTTTTATTATATATATTAATCACTTTTCAAGTATATTTATGATTCACTTTGTAAGTATCTTTACTATTCCCATTGCTAGTATATTTATTATTCACTTTGCAATTATATAAAATTGATTTCGAAATCTTGATGACTATATCTTAAATATTTTTGATTTTATATGTAGGGAAATTTTATTGTAATCAAAAGCAAATACTGTTAAACAGTTGTAATTTGTTCTTACAATCAGACACACTCACAAACAAAACACACATGTACATATATATAGTATATTTACATAAAATATTTAATCTGTTACAGAAACTGTCCATGCATAGGCCGTACTGGTGGGCCATACGAGCAGACAATATCATGGAAGATTTACTATTAAAAATTAATTANTGTCCATGCATAGGCCGTACTGGTGGGCCATACGAGCAGACAATATCATGGAAGATTTACTATTAAAAATTAATTATTTTTTTTTTTTAATTTATGGATGATGTTATTGATGTTTCCAGTGTTCAAAAGACACCATTTTTATTTTCAGCAAANTTTTTTTTTTTTAATTTATGGATGATGTTATTGATGTTTCCAGTGTTCAAAAGACACCATTTTTATTTTCAGCAAAATGCATAATTTTTATATAAAAATAATTTAATGAACATGATGCATGGTGTATATATGGGACAGGCATTGCACTGTTACCACAACCTGTATAGCTATTCAGGAGAAGGCAGCTAGCCAGGGCGGGTACTTGACAACATAATTTTCAATCCGGGCATTCACCCTCGGGGCAGTCCCGGCACGTAAGGACACTCGTGTAAGAACCGAAGCCGAATGAAAGAGGGTAAGTCCCGAGAAATAGCTGATAGATAAGCCCTCGACGAAGGACACTGAGGGTGCCCCCGACGAGAATTAGTACAGACCCAGCTCCGTAGGAATCCCCGCCACAGTAACTTCATCCTCCCTACGCCCTATTCAGAGCACACAAGCTGCTGACGAGACGCAAAATCATGCACAAAAACGCGCGAGTTAAACAGGGGACCTCCCGAACTTTCTCTTGAGAAAGTGCTGACAAATGTAACTTGAATATAGTGGGACACGAGTTTAATTCGGGAGCCAGCCGAGGTAGTAGTCAGTTGAATCCCCGCCGCTGGGAGGCGCCGAACGTTAGTTGAATCCACGCCGTCGAGGGGTGCTGGACCAGAGCTGAGTGAGAATCAGTCAGGCAATATTATCACACGCAGAGAAGCGGCAGTCGGGTGAGTCAGTCAAGGCCGGGGTTCGGATACCGGCCAGGGCCGGGTCAGTTGTTCAGAGTCAGTTGTAAGTCGCGCCGAGAGGCGACAGACGGGAGCGATGTCGAGAGGCGAGAGTAGTCAGTCGTGTGATGGGAACAGAACAGTAGTGTCACCAAGTCGGGACGCGAAGCGCGAGATTGAGTGGGAATCAGTCAGTCAGTCAGTGAGTCAATTGTGACGTCACCGGGGAGAGAACCCAGAAACAGCCGAAACTTCATGTGTAAATTTCCGAGACAAACAAAGTAGAAGCGCCGAGAACTTATGAGTTCATTCCCGAAAAATTAGTGGCAGTTTCCGAGGCAGAGAAGTCGGGAGCGCGAGACGAGTCGTGGCAGACGTCGACGTAGGAGAGGGGACACGAGGTCTCCGACGAGGAATGCCAGCCGAGATCAAAGAGACATCACAAATCTCGGAAAACCAATCCTGGACTTCCGAGAACGGAAGCCGAGCTGACCCAGCTACTTCAACCAAAGGCGAAGATGAGTGGTGAACTTCNTTCAACCAAAGGCGAAGATGAGTGGTGAACTTCAACGAGAAGTGCCACATCGAGCGAGAGGGAGTAGTCCAGCAGGACATGGTAGGGAGTCAGTCGAAGCCGAAGGAAGAAGGCAGCTGAGTACAGCACGCCAACGAGAGACAGTCCGAGGATCTGCAAAAGAGCCATACCATTCACCAGACCTCAACTACCAACGAAGACAACTCACCAAAAGCCGCAGTCACAGTTAAGTAAAAACGCCTGCATTCAAGCAACCTCCCCCCCCCTCACGCATAGCATTCTGCCCACCAGCCCTTCAGGCCTGCGACTTGTAGGGGGGCTCAGTCTCGCCAGTGTGTGCATAAATACCTGTTACCTTCAGGCAAATAAAAGACTTGTCTGTTAACTAATGGAGAATAAACGTATTTGTTTAGCCCTTACTCAACAATGACAGGTGCCCTTACAGACGTGGTTCATTTCATTGAGTCATGGGATGATCGGTAGTCGGACTATAACTCAGGTGGCCTAGTAGCGAAAAACAAAATAAAGTAGTAGCACACACAGAAAACTTTTGCCTCCTTTGAAATATTCAAATTAAACCACCCTACAGCCGAATAAACCTCTGCATACAGGTAATAGTAAAAGTATTAATATATTTATTCACATCTTATCTGTCATATTTTACAAATTTTCTAATAAGATATCTTTCTGTTAGTGAAGAGATGAATTTCATTTTTGATGAACTCAGAGCTAGAGGCTTTATCGAATGAAATATTATTTACAAGTGTGTGATTTTTGTTAATTTAATAGCAAGTGCGATGACCTTACGTGGTGTGGCCTTGAACAAGTGTGTTTGTTTCAGGTCAAGCGAAGTCGTAACAGGAGAGCGAGGCCATTTTCTGTGTAGAGAGGATATGGAAAAACAAAATGTTAATACTACTACTCACTCTCTCTTTCTTACACGACCAATGGTTTAACTGTATGTTATTTTGGTAGCGAGCAGAAGAACAGTCTTTTCATGTCGTGTAATGTATTCTGAACTTGTCGCGTCGTAGACTTTTTTAAGTCGATCCTTTGCACATTCGCACGAGTATTATTTGTTGTGGAACCATCGGGTATGTTTTACATATTGTGGTAGACCCCATATGGTTGGACAAAACAAGAAGATGGACAAATACATAATGGTTGCCATTCCATTGGCCTCACCCGAGTGACGTGTCCTAGATGATGGACAAACACGATATGACCCTAGTCCTCACCCAGGACACCACATGCTTTTCAGACATAAAATGGCTGGACAGAAACAAGATGGTGGAGGAAGATAATAATCATCAGTCCACTGGTCCTCACCCTAATGCCATGTCCTAGATGATGCACAAACATAATATGACCACTGGTCCGCACCCAGGGCCCTAGATTGTTGCCAAACACAAAGTGGTGGACAGAAACCAGGTGGATGTTGGAAATAAGGGTGTGTGTAAGGTCGGTGGAGAATATCGGCTGCCAAACCCTTGCAATGGCTTAAATATTCGTGATTATTTCTTTTCAGTATTTAGAATGCAATGTGCATTGCCTCGTACACATTTATTGATTTATCTGTTGTAATAATATCTATAACTTAAAATAAATTTTTTTAAGGAAATTATCTACAATTGTTACAAATGGTTTTTGTGCTACTGGTCGATGTATAAGCTGCTTGAATATATAGTTTTGAATCCTTTAGTCAAAGGTTTTAGTATTAAATCTAATATCCCATCGAAACATAGTAATGCAGTCGTTTGTTCCGATATAGTTCAATTCCCCTTAAAAATATGAGCCAGTAGACGTGCAAAACATTAACTTAAGATTTAAATAGATAAAATATTTTATTGACGAATGTATTTCTACATAACATAACATTCGAACAAGTTTGAAAATATTCACTACCGGCGACACATTTTCTGCTATAGCTACGTTAAAAAAAAAACTCGTCACTACAATTTAGGTATTCCTCTTTTAATGCAATGAAGATACCATAGAGAGGCATGTAATCTACAATATTTCTTTATATTCCGATTTCTTTTTTAAAAATACTAGACTGCAGGTTTGTTTAGTTACGTAACTTTTTTATAATCATATAAGTACATAACATTTAATCGTAAATTTCTTAAAAATCAATATGGAAGTAAAACTGTCATGTGTTATAGTTAACTTTAAAATCCTTTCATGAAAGGCTTATGGCTTCATTTTAAACATCACTCTAATCGACGACAGAAGTTATACCTGTGGTGTGGATTTGTTAAGTATATCTTGAATGGGTTTAAAATGGCTGTCAACTATGCTTATAAGAAGGTTTAAGGCATAACCTACCACATCACCTTGATTATCTACAGGAGCTGTGATACCTAGTTTGCAGCTCCAACTTAAATGGTTCGAAAATGGCGGCCAACTATGATAAGAAGGCTTGAAGAATAACTTGCATTATGAAATTAATCCAGGCCACGAGTGGTATCTATGATATCTATAGCTTCAATGGATGGAAAATGTTAGCCAACTAATATGTTTATAAGAAGGCTTAATACATAATGGTAAATAACATTTTAGTCCAGGTCATGGGCACTACCTATGATATGCATTTGATGACTATAGCTCCAATGGATAGAAAATATTAGTCATCTATGCTTATAAGGAAGCATAGGCATAATTATGACTCTGAACTGAATTGTTGGTTATATTTTTAAGGATTGAAAAATGGTGTCAATTTATGCTTATAAAAATGCTTAAGGTATAATTAAATTTTTATCTTGGTTAGACTTGTTGTACTGATCTGATATGTTTCAATTGCCATGTGTCTAAATCCAGCAGTAGTTGATTGATGTCCAGCTGTGTTTATAAGTTAGTGCGTGTCCGATATAGACAAGGTAGGTAATTTACTATTCTGTATTCATGGCTCAAGCTCATTGCATAATTACTTAAAAAAAGCTAAAGATCATGCCTATGGCTACTTAGTTTAATATGGAAAAGAACACATGCGAATAATCAATGTTTGTGGGGTTACATTATTATTCGGCTCGAAATCACGAGTCCGAAAATATATAACACTTGGTATATTTACATACACAATTGTATGCCTATAAAATTCATAATGGTGTTGGTTATTCCCTCATAATCACATTTTTAACATTATATTCTAATTCTTTTTTAAATTACAAATCCGTATTCATGCTGCTAGATTTACTAATTTAAAAGTTAGATAAAAATGCATTTATTGAAATACATTACTTTTATTTACAAAATTATGCTTTTAATAATATTTGGTTGATGAATCATATACTACAAATCCATCTTGGATATACGAATCCACAGACACATTGCTCAGGATAATCTTTTCTGTAAGATTAAAAGTGAAATATAACATATAATATTAAATACATAAATATTAGTTTTAAATACTCTTTTTTATAATTGATGGATGTTACATCATAATCNTAACATATAATATTAAATACATAAATATTAGTTTTAAATACTCTTTTTTATAATTGATGGATGTTACATCATAATCAAATTATTTTTGAAAGTACGAATCCATAGACAGGTGTTTATTTTTATTTATACATCATTTAGACTTGTACTGGTACCCATGTCCTGGTGGCACAGTCGACTAGGGCTTTTGTCTACCAACCCAAACTCCGACAATTCGCTGCTCCTTACCTCAGAAACTTTTTATACTGTATTAAACTATATCAAATTCATAGAGGCGAGTACCTTCATATAATACATGGAACATCGCCCTTAGCCGCCAGCCGACACCAGCTCTCCTAGCAGCCNTAACATATAATATTAAATACATAAATATTAGTTTTAAATACTCTTTTTTATAATTGATGGATGTTACATCATAATTAAATTATTTTTGAAAGTACGAATCCATAGACAGGTGTTTATTTTTATTTATACATCATTTAGACTCGTACTGGTACCCATGTCCTGGTGGCTCAGTCGACTAGGGCGTTTGTCTACCAACCCAAACTCCGACATTTCGCTGCTCCTTACCTCAGAAACTTTTTATACTGTATTAAACCATATCAAATTGATAGAGGCGAGTACCTTCATATAATACATGGAACATCGCCCTTAGCCGCCAGCCGACACCAGCTCTCCTAGCAGCCNATAGAGGCGAGTACCTTCATATAATACATGGAACATCGCCCTTAGCCGCCAGCCGACACCAGCTCTCCTAGCAGCCTATGATGACACCAAGTTACACTAGCGTTGCCTAGCAGACATTGTGGGAGCCAAGAGGGCACTCTTAGTGGGAAATTAAAGAAACTTCTAAGATGGTAACTAGCATCACCTAGCAGACTATATGAGAACCAAGATGGCAGCAGACGAATCAGATGGTGGCCTGGCGCGTCCCCTAGCAATAACTGAAGTAAACAAAATAAAAGTTGAAACAAGATGCCGGACAAGTTGGCGGATGGCATAAATAAGATGACAGACAGCAAAACAAGATGGCAGGTATTGAAAACAAAAGGGCAGACAATACGGCGGACTCAAAATCAAGATGGTGAACTTAAAAACGAGACGGCGGATTTTAAACAAGATGGCGGACTCAAAACATTTTGACGGACTCAAAACATCTTGGCGGGCTCAACAACAAGATGGCGAGCTAATAAAGGTCAATGTCATCCAAGATGGCGGAACCCAGATTGCGGCTGATCCTCCATAAACTGTTGCTATTTGGATACCTGTTACACGAGTAAAACGTTTCGTCGTTTGTGTATTTATTTTTGGGACTTCGTCTGCAAAATATCATCTGCTCCCTTAAATCAACACTTGACTACTACGCACGCATACAATGTATTTTTGAACGTCTCGGCTTGCAACTGTGGTGCGTGCACATTTGTGAAATGTGCATGCGCCTGAGGTGGACGTACTTTCGGGACAGGCTAGAACTGTTCCACAGTAACATGTTACACTAATAACATGTCACTGGAACGTGTTAACTACTAGGAACTGGAACATCGTTAAATGAAATTAAATGGTAAGCCCGCCCCTGTACTACAACACAGCGTAACACTATCGAGAATCTACGGCTTTTTTTCGCTGATACAGGAAGACGTAGTCAGTTTTTGTACTGAACACGGGGTTGAAGATTCCGAATTTCACAGTCCTATGCCACCGAAGATGTATTAAAATTACTCAGGCGGAACTATGGAAAGTCAATACGTTTTCAAAGACTCCGTTCCAATAATATATTTTCCCTTCCTCCATCTCGAGTGCCATACAAGATTCTCGGGGTAGCAGTATGTCTGCAATTTTTCACAGGATTAATATGTTACGTCCATTCTATGCGTAAAAAATACAGCTACAGTAAACTTTAACTTATTCTGAGAAGAACTTCCTCTATAACTGCTCTAGTGATATCTTACCAGATAAACAACGTGCCATCATATTTGTCATTTAAAAAATGCAAATTTAACTTTAGCGATATTACCGTGGTAATATATAACGCACTGACAGTTTGAAAGCCTAGTCTCTGTNATCTTACCAGATAAACAACGTGCCATCATATTTGTCATTTTAAAAATGCAAATTTAACTTTAGCGATATTACCGTGGTAATATATAACGTACTGACAGTTTGAAAGCCTAGTCCCTGTTGATTACCACCACATTGTCACGAACAAAGTAAAATGTACCATTATTTTGATTAATAAATAAATAACTGTGACCAATCAACGTTAGCGTTAAATATACTGGCCATGCATGCACAAGCAGCGATTTTTTTTAACATGAACGAACATTTTTAAGAAACCCAACTCAATGATTAGAGGGGCCGTATATCTCTAGGTATGAAGTTTCACAACTGACTAACAGACTTATTCACTCATCTACGCACAGCCCAAACCGTTGGATAGCAAAAGCATGAACATTTAATGATGGCCTCCCCTTTGGGTGCAGAAATCCACCAAGAAAATGTTTTTGAATTTCGATCCCTAACAGGGTGAATAGGGGTAAAGTGTGTTTTCGAGAACTGCACAATTTCTCATTAACTTGATGAGATATCGTTATGCTGTTAGGTTGAAAAGAAAGCCTCTACAAATACTTTAAACTTATTTAAGTGAAAAGGGGTAAAATGCGTTTTAGAGGGCTCCTCAATTGCTACGTAACACGAATACATAGTTATGGTATTTTTGCTTTAAAAGGTTGGCTATGCAACTAATTTCAGGATTTTTCTTAACTCAAAGTTGAAAAGGGTTCGAATGTGTTTTCCACCTGCGTTACATCGTTTCCATGCCAGTAACCTTTTTATTGACATGTTTTGTAAATACTTGCCAAACGAAAAAGTATAAATAGAAATACAAATTCTATCTTGCGGAAAAAAAATTGTTTAATTTCCCTTACAGTTGAAGAAAAAAAAGTCGTCAGAATGAGCAGGATAGTAATTAGAATACTTATATCTCATTTTCGTCGGTTGCGTGGTCTGTGAAATACGTCGCCGAATGTTCTTTTATTTATGAGGTTCTATATGCGTGTTAAAATTACATTTTATACTGCAGTTATTAGTTAAATAAATTTTCGATAAAGAGCAAATATGGATAAAGTGTCCATTACATCGGCACAGTAACCAATATCTGTTTTGCAACATTTAACTGATTTCTCTTAAACTGAGTTTTCAGACCTATAAACCTGCATATAACCTAGGGCAATGTCAAATTTACACGTTATAGCAATGGCGAGAGCGTTAGTTTATATTTGGTTTGCCAACAAATCTGAGATTTATTTCACTAAAATAATTTATTCCAGTAGCATTACAACCAGAAATACTTAGAAGAGAAACATTAAAGATGTATTTGGTAAAGGGAAACAGTAGCTGCTTGATGTAGTTCACAGGTGAAGTCGTGGACAAAAAGAGAGAAGGCCTGTATTATATCAAAAACAGAATCGTTGAGAGCCCGGGTTTAGATTTTTTTGTAATGACCGCTATTTAAAAACCCGTCTGATCATTTCACAAGATTGCGAAATATATAAGATTTTGGCGCAATAAATGGCAAGTTAAGGCGCGAAAAATAATTGACCATGTTTAAAAAGGTTTAACTAGGTAAATATAAATAAATTCATGTATACGAGTGTATACGTTTTAATAAATTAGTTTTACTAGGAATGCTAAATACGCCATATGCGGCATAAAAAATGTTTTTATATGATTAGATGAAAATTAATTTTTACAAATATATTATTTATACGTTATGTGGGCAATTAAAAACTGACAATTTTATCGCAATACAGGAAGTATTAAATAATCGTTATATTGAAATCTGGTTGCTGATTTACTGGAATGAAGCGATTTCACAAAATTGTTCACAGCTCAATAATTATCTCCACACGAAAACTGGATTAGAGGGTTGTGCATATAAAAAATGCAAAACTTACTTTACTAAAGCGTGTCCACAAAGTTCCCATGCTCTATAAGTCAATTTTAATACAGGAAGTTCGTATGTAAGTAGGTACCAAGAAATACATCTCAGGAATCCAAAAAATCGGTTTGTGTCTCTTCATGGTCTTTCCCGAGCTGAATAAGCCACCGAATTGTGTTGATCATTTTATTTAACATACTTCAGGTCTTTTTCTCAAAGACTCTGCACACTGCGTTTCTGAGCTGATCGTTGTTTGAATAACGGCGCTTCCGCACACTTCCCTTGATAAAACCCTGTATCGCGTTATTAAGTGTTGTGTGATCAAGGCTTGTTGGAGGCCACGGAATAACAGCCGAACATTGTCCGATCCTCGACCAGTCCAACGATTCCGAATGACTGCATTCAGCCGTTGCCGAACAGTCAGTGCGAAATGTGCCGGCGCCTCATCGTGTTGAAGCCGAACATTGTCAGTGGTGTAGTGGTTATACTACTGGCCTTCCACCTAGGTGAACCGGGTTTGATTCCCAGCGTGGTCGCTCCGTATTTTCGCATGCGATAAAATACGTGCCGGACGATAATGCTGGTCGACGGGTTTCCTCGGGATCTCCCGTTTCCACCGCCCTTACATTCCGGCGCTGCTCCATACTCACCTCACTTCACACTCATCGCCTCTCAAGACCTCGGTGTTACGAACCACCCAAATCCCTTCACTCACTTACCCGAACATTGTCCAGAATCCTGCGTCCGCAGTTGTTGAATAAGCCAGCCGTCGATCATTTGGAGATTACTGAATTTATTAACATATTTACTGTTTATCTAAAGATTGATATTTAAATCACCTGAGGTAAACTAGTGGTTTACTCCAGGTCAAAGTCACTATGGAATCCCAGTACCATGGTTAGTAACCGGTTGTGGCTGATACCCAGCCATTGCTGTAAGGGTCAAAGAATATCCAGTCGGTAACAATGTAGTTCGGAGCGGAGTTGACGGAAGATAAACATGAATTTACGAAAACAAAATTGCACAATAAATCAGTTCAACAAAGAACTTTTCTGCGAGTTATCGCGAGACGTAAAACAAAAGGAAATTCCACAAAATCGATAGTTTACTATAATTCCTAAGTAAAAATTATGTAACGTGCTAGACGTGTACGCACTTTGGCCAAATAAAATTAAATAACAATAATATGGATAATTACCTGATACGGTTAAAGTCATATACTCTTCTATACCTCATACGAGTGCATCACAGGCATGGCTTCGTATTTTCGTTACTCACTCCACGAATAGGCCAGCGTGCATTAATGATGACATCCTTAAGTACATAGCATCTCCTGTAGTTTGCAATTACAGCTCAACACCAGATATTGTTAATAGCCTATCTTTGGTGAGTATGATACAGAATCCAGTTAAGAGACTCCTTAATATGGCCTCTGTTGTAAAATTTCGATGTAATTCTCAGCCTGGAGAAAATTTACAAAAAATGTAATTTATTCATAATATTTTTGTACTGTAGAAAACTTGCTCGGTGTATCGGCAAACATTGTGCGAAATTCTTTCAGTAACTGTACGCCAAAACGCAACGGTAAACACCACAAACCTACGAGAAGTTACCATCTGTATGGTATCCACATTTTCCTATATGAGAGCCCTAATTGAAAAATCTGTGCGTTGAGGCCGACGAAGAGGATATTGTTGTGGCAGTAAAATAATCGCGAGAACGTAATTTACCGTTATTCAAAGCGCAACTCTGTCGCTTGTTTGCTAGGGGGCCAAGGGAAGGTAGGTACTTGGCAATACAGTTCGCGAAAGGAATTTTAATAACGTGAGAGCGTACAGTATCAAGCACAAGACTTTGAACATAGTTTCAAGAAGCGAAATTAATAAAGGATTTGAAAACAAAATGAAGAGAACTGCAAGGACACATTCAGATGAAATATTACCAAGAATATGATTAAAAACTAAGTTGAGAAGTAAGAGACAATAAGAAAGACGTTGAAATAGACGGCATTTTCATAATAGAGCGCATTCTTAAAAGAGGAGACTTACAAAAAATGTGCAAAAAATAATAATAAAAGTATTCACGGGAATGTAAATTACGGATATTGTTCGCAAACTAAAGTTCACAAAATGAGACAGAGTAAGATGAAAAAATGCGTAAACCTTACCAATTGGATTGGCTTGCATTATTATTTCATTTCTAATTAGTCTAATGTAAACGATATAAAAAAGAAAAATCAGAACTATTTGTGTTATTACAAGTTCTCTACAATTTTATTTAGGTAATTTGTGGTCGTTAAACCAATAAATTTGTTGGTTTGCTACTTTAACGTGCATGTTCAGTATACAAATTAGTCGAACATTTCTCCGGCCTGCATAAATTAGCACACATTATAAGTGGTAATTTGTGGGTTCATCATTTGTAAACCAATTTTCCTATATCACACATTCAGTTCTACCCTGCTAAATAAACTTATCACATTTATTAACAATTCCACGCCCATTGTAGCCAACTGTCTACGTGTTGCCGAGAAAGATTGTATTTGAGCTGTACTGTACACTGCAAGACTCAGTGCTCAACGACATTCACTGGAAGAAACTGATTCATAAACACTGCTACTGCTCTGCGTTATGACTGGTTCATATCACTGATCACACAGTACAAAGATTTCAGCTTATTGGTTGTGATAACGAAATTAGTTCTGTGCCATCTTAAATTCAGCACGGGGAACAATATTCTTATTAACAACACCTGAAAGCATTAACTTCAGTGGGAATCAAAGTGAAAAGAGTTCGAAAGACCGTAATGAGTAGTCCATTGACGGTTACTTCCAACTTTTCTGAAACGCTGCTATTCCAGCATATTCTTCCGCCTCACGCAAACAAAGCTTAATGTAGTTGATAAAATTACGTCAGTGAGACAACTCACCGCATTTGTGCGCACTCAGCGTAATAATATTTGGCGTAAGAACTATTTATTTCTAGGCATTACCAACACACCTATTTTCTTTTTTTTTTTATTGAAATGTAATTAAAATATAAACGAAAAATATGAATAAAATTTATATTTAAAAAATTATGTAATGAAATTTTATTTTATATTAACACAAGTATAAAACGCTTGTGATAGCTAACATAACCTGAAAAAAGACAAACACTGAACATATTGGGTAATTTTTCAAATCTTTGATTAAAAAAGTGTGAAGAAACCGTGAATATACTATAAGCGTTTCAAAACCATGAAATTTTTGTCGTCACCGGGTAAAATACAATTCCGTTCTAAACAACATGGCAGCTCGGTACATACAAAATCTTTGGATTTCGTGAGCGAATTATGCAGATGCTATACGAAGCATTCTTCGCTGCTGTAACTTTAACATTATTAATCCTGCGACGGTTAGGACATTCTCGCTACTTGAATATAATATTTCAAATATAAAAATGTAGCACGAGCTACCTCTAGTACAGTCTTTTCACGATTTATCCACACTTTATGAGACGTTTTGAGAAATTACCCCATACATGAAGGGTTTGGTTGTTTCCTAAATATGCTATAAATACGAAGCCATTTATACATTTTTTTTAACAAGAAAGTAATATTTAATTTATTAAATAGAACTTTTACTTATATTGTGTTTTATTTAAATAATAACTTTTAATTGAAATGAATAAAACCGAGATAAAATGGGTGTGTTGGTAAATCCTAGAAATAAATAGTTCCCATGCAAAATGTTATTAAAGTGAGTGCACACGAATGCGTTGCATTGCTCCTTTGGTGTAATTTTCTAGACTTGAATAAATATTTGTTTTCATGGGGCGGAGGAATAGCTTGAAAGTAGAACTCTAACAGTGCTTCCCAAAAGTTGGAAGTAACCAGGAATGGACTGCAGTAAGCAACACTAAAAACATTCCAAAATTACTAGAAACTAAAAATAAAGGTTTACATGTTCATTTGAATAAATAACATGTTGGAACTATATGTATTGAAGAGTATGGTAACCAGAGTGATAAAAACGCTGACTGCAGTCACCATTAACTCCGGTTTATATTCCTCTTTATAACAAATTATTTTTAAATTTGCTTTTTACACGTTGACAAACACCCACATAACTAAAATTAAATATTCCCCTTAACCCTCTCCCCCCCCCACCAGTGAACATTCTATTTATGCTGGAAAGAAACAAAAATGCAGTAGAAAACTTACAGAGGGATTCAGTAATTTTCCGAAAAGATGTGTGGAATTTACGGGAAGTGTGATATTTAAAAACAAATTGTATCTGATTTTACAAAGATTTCTGGATAATATTTTACCAGTACTTTCCCGTTATTTTGCATTTCAGGATACTCAATTCTCTTTTATATTTCCTCCATAAACAGCGGTTGTTTCGCATAAACGACCACTAATGCGCAATATTCGTGATAATTTCTTTCGGTGCATTTTCGAACACGATATTTCGCGTGCGTCCTTTCTCTCATGGTGAACTTGNATATTCGTGATAATTTCTTTCGGTGCATTTTCGAACACGATATTTCGCGTGCGTCCTTTCTCTCATGGTGAACTTGAATCCGCGCACTTCCATGCCTCCACACGGCTGCCAAGAAGTGGTTAAGATTTCTCACACTACTGGCTATGTTATATGCATTGGTCTTGTCCCGTTTTATTGAAGTAATTTAACTGACGAGGTGGGTGAAACAGGAGGTGGGTCTATTCAAACGTAATTTAATTCTGCAAACATTACAATTACATGTTTAGGTGTATCCATAGACGTTTTTCAACACATTGCCTTAATAGACTTTCCATTTTAATAGAAGCTTTTACGGACACTGTAATTACCATTTGAGTAACTGCAATTGGCCTGCCTATTTACAGCGTTTTANTTTAATAGAAGCTTTTACGGACACTGTAATTACCATTTGAGTAACTGCAATTGGCCTGCCTATTTACAGCGTTTTATAATTATCATCAAACAGTGGCGGCCGGTAGCTTCATCTGGCTCAGTGCTACATTAATTCATTTTTCCCGAAACCTGAAAGGCGGTAAAAAGGTTTCCACCCGAAAAAAAATTTAGTTTTGAAAGTTTAAAATAATGATATGTAGGTATATTTTGCGGCTAAATCATCTCGTGTTCAATTGGCAAGAAATCTGAATTGCTTAGCACGAAAGTATAAACTTTATATAAATTCCTTAAATTATTGCCATTAAATAATTTTTCCACACCAATATATCAAATATTTTTTGTGTAATCATATTTGCAACCAAAATATTTGTATTGTTTTTAATACTAAATTTCAACCTTCAATGTAACATAATCGTTCATCGTGGAAACTGAAACAGTTTGTCCACGATTAAATTAGACATTTTTAAAAACTAATATTTTTAATGCGTTTTAGAAGAACGTCTAATTTTTGAAAGTGTTATTCTTATGGTATGATAACTGTACATTATTATTAATTTTACCTAAAAATTTGAATCATAAACATATTCATATTTATATTGACGTAAAATACTGTCCGAAATAACTCATCTAAACGTGGACAAACAAACATTTTCTCGACACACATATTCAGCACTCCCACCTGTCATCATTCCAGAAGCAGTTAGGAGACGTACTGTCTAGACCCTCTATACTCAGCCTGCGGCCCACCGAGCTTTTGTGATTGGCCCACCTGGAGTTATCAAATTGCCAAGCATTTTAAATTGCGCGCTCATCAGAGAAACTATGGGCGCTATAAGTACTTAAATCCCTACCGCAGTGCGCGCAGTGTTGGGATATAGCAATCTCTCTTATTATCTAGCACAACTCAGAGTTGCGGGTTGCGCGAGCGAGACAGCCAGCGGCGGGAATTCCCCTTTTGCTTTCACACATCTGTACCTACGTCTTGCCTTATTTGTCGTCACTTGTTTTAAATTTCTTTACATGACACACACAGATTATCAAAGTTCGCCTGGTAATTGCAGTTAATTGGATTTGTTAAGTGTAAAATAGTTATTTTTCTATCAAAATAATGTCAGGAGTGTCTTCTAAAGTATAAAAGAAAATTATTTGATAAAAACAGATTGTTTCAAGACGAGTGGGAAACGGAATATTTTGTTGTTCCTAACAAAAACAATGCAGCTACTTGTGTGATATGCCGAGAAAGTGTTATGTTAAAGAAATACAATATTTCTCGTCATTTTAACACAAAACACAAATCGTTCAACGAAACGTTTCCTTCTGGATCGTCTTTAAGGAGTGAGAANGTTTTAAGAAGTCATTGCAACTACAGCGAAATGTTATGTCCGTGGCATTATCACAAGACTCCGCGGTAACCATGGCATCATATCAAATTTGTTACGTTCTTGGTNTTGTATGTCCGTGGCATTATCACAAGACTCCGCGGTAACCATGGCATCATATCAAATTTGTTACGTTCTTGGTAAGCATATGAAACCATTCACCGATGCAGAAATTGTAAAAGAATGCTTTATTAGTGGGGCCAATGCACTTTTTGATAAATTCAGCAACAAAATACAAATATTGTCTAATATAAAAAAACTACAGCTCTCCGATTCAACCTGTATAAGGCGTATTGAAGACATTTCAAAATTCATCTACGATAACTTATTAGAAAACCTTACAAACTGCAAGTTTTTTAGCTTGGCTTTCGATTCCAGTACCGACGTTTCAGCAACATCGCAATGCTCGGTGTTTGTTAGATATTGTACAGAACATAATTTAATCTTTGAAGGTTTTTTGAAATTTCTTCCAATGAAAGGTCAAACCCGAGGCACAGATTACCTTGATACTATTTGCAATTTTTTAGAGCAGAATAAAATTGATATACAAAAAATCGTGTGTGTTTGCACCGATGGCTGTCCTTCAATGACTGGATCCGAAAATGGATTTCTTACGTTGTTTAAGAAAAAATATAATTTAACAAATTTAATTACATTTCATTGCATTATCCATCAAGAAAACTTGGCGGCACGTGTTGTAAATCCAGAAATTGAAGCTGTGATGAAGACGGTTATCAATATTGTCAATTACATACGAGCCGGAGAATTGAACCACAGGAAATTTAAAAGTCTTTTGGAAGAACTGGGAAGCGAGTATAATGATGTCCTTTAACAAACCTCAGTGCGATGGCTTAGTAGAGGAAAAGTTTTAGAAAGGTTTTTTTCTTTACGCCATGAAATAATACTGTTTTTAGAGCAAAATAATAAAGTGTACCCTGAGTTACTAAATGATGGAAGGTTGTGTCTTTTAGCCTTTCTATGTGATATTACAGAAAAACTAAATAGCCTCAATCGGAGTTTACAAGGTGAAAATAACATAGTCTCACAGATGGCGAATAAAGTATTTGCTTTTGAGGAAAAGCTAAAACTTTATCATGAAGAACTACAGAGAAAACAGTTGCACAATGTTCCAACTATAATTAAGATAACAGAGGACCGTATCGACATTTTTGAGGAAAATTGCTCTACAATTTCAAATTATATAACTGAACTATTAGATGAATTTCATAAAAGGTTTCAAGATCTAAGAAAAATTAAAAAATGTTTGATGCTTGTAGAAAATCCATGGCATTTAGAAACAACCACTATCTCAGAGCTGGCTTCAATTTTGAATTGTTATTACCCAGAGTTGTTAGATGAATTCATCGATTTTAAAAACGACACCCACATAGAAATTTTGTTTAAAGAAAAAAGNAGTTGTTAGATGAATTCATCGATTTTAAAAACGACACCCACATAGAAATTTTGTTTAAAGAAAAAAGGGGAAAAAGCGAGTATGTGGAATTTTAGAGCATTATTCCCCAAAAGTATAAAAGCGTCCAAAGGAGGGCTCAAATCCTATTAACATTCTTTGGGTCGACATACGTGTGTGAATCGTCTTTTTCAAAAATGAAGTACACAAAGANAGTTGTTAGATGAATTCATCGATTTTAAAAACGACACCCACATAGAAATTTTGTTTAAAGAAAAAAGGGGAAAAACGAGTATGTGGAATTTTAGAGCATTATTCCCCAAAAGTATAAAAGCGTCCAAAGGAGGGCTCAAATCCTATTAACATTCTTTGGGTAGACATACGTGTGCGAATCGTCTTTTTCAAAAATGAAGTACATAAAGAATGTGTACAGAAACAAACTNGAATCGTCTTTTTCAAAAATGAAGTACACAAAGAATGTGTACAGAAACAAACTTACAGACTCTCATCTGGATGATGTGATAAGGTTAGCAAGCAGCAACAAGCCAGATCTTGATAAAGTTTTGAAAAAGTGTTCACAGTATCAAAAATCGCATTAAAACGTTTAAATAAACTATCTTTGTTAAAGCCTAAAATATTTATGTTTTTAAAAAGTAAATACATGGTTAAATGTAAAATTAAGTTTTTTATTTACTTACACCTAAACAATTTTTACTTGCGGCCCGCGACACCATGACTGAACGGTATTTGTGGCCCCTATAAAAAAAGGTTGAGTATGGCTGCTAGACGTTACGTCGTAGTACGCACTAATCAACCATATCCAGCCTAAATAAGCTNATACATGGTTAAATGTTAAAATTAAGTTTTTTATTTACTTACACCTAAACAATTTTTACTTGCGGCCCGCGACACCATGACTGAACGGTATTTGTGGCCCCTATAAAAAAAAGGTTGAGTATGGCTGCTAGACGTTACGTCGTAGTACGCACTAATCAACCATATCCAGCCTAAATAAGCTCTACAGCATAGAGCAGTGTTATCCAATGGACAGGTTTTTTTTTTGTGGCAATCACTATAAGAAAACGCCAACTTGACTAAGACAAAATCGAATTCGCTGCTCCTTTAAAATTAAATTTACACACAGTTCAACTCACTTGTGGTAATTATAACTATTCATTTACTTGAATTTAAAGTTCATATAGCAAACAAATTTTGTTGAAAAATAGTTGAGAATTTGGTTGTTTGCAAGCAAAGTGCAGCACACCTGCTGCTTTTTTCTAGCTCTAGAAACTAAAACTATCTTTATTTTGGTTGCAATGTTTTCAGAGTAATGCATATTTTCCATTACTGGTCCTTCTTTTTATAAATTTATAAACATAATTGATTTCAACAAATTCTTGATATTGTTGGGATGTTTAAATCGCGTGGTTTGCCTTAATATTTTCTATGTATTTGCCCTTTGCAAAATGACGTGGCAGGTTTCTGTCCCTCCCACAAACGATATTAGCCTGCCTGTATAAAAGAGGATAACGTTGAAATGCTGAACCAGCCCAAACTTAGCATACATGCCGAGCCCTTAACAGAGGGTATAACTCGAATCCTCTTGGAGACCATAGATAGCTTTGAAACCACCGTCAGCTGCCATCGTCGCCATCTTCAGTCTCGTCGCAGACGAAACTGAGCTGTCGGGCTGATTTTTGTGATGAAGTTATTCATCCATATAGAATTTTTTTTTTTTTTAGGGGAAGGATTTATTTGCCATCTGTCGACCAACCCTCGGAATGCATAGATTCACGACGTGGCTCGCAACATTGGGGCAAAGTCTGCGTATCCAATACAACACAGGTGTCAGGCGCGGAGATGGAGTCGAAGGTGTCGTGGCTTTTTCTGTAGCGACGTTTTTTACTCATCGGGCAATCTTAGCCATCGGGCTTATCTCAGGTACATATTACATCAGGTGCAGACACNAGTTTTTTACTCATCGGGCAATCTTAGCCATCGGGCTTATCTCAGGTACATATTACATCAGGTGCAGACACCGCTGTGGCTCGCTGCTCTCTCGACGTAGCGACTATTACCTCAACACCTTTCGTCTGTGATCAGAAATTAAGAATAAATGATTTCATTTTTTGCAGCTAAGAATATTNGTCTGCGTATCCAATACAACACAGGTGTCAGGCGCGGAGATGGAGTCGAAGGTGTCGTGGCTTTTTCTGTAGCGACGTTTTTTACTCATCGGGCAATCTTAGCCATCGGGCTTATCTCAGGTACATATTACATCAGGTGCAGACACCGCTGTGGCTCGCTGCTCTCTCGACGTAGCCACTATTACCTCAACACCTTTCGTCTGTGATCAGAAATTAAGAATAAATGATTTCATTTTTTGCAGCTAAGAATATTAAACCAAGATGGACTGGTGAATTTTTTTTTTTTTCAGTAATACGCCAACATGGAGGAGATAACAACCCAACCGCTGGTCAGTTCACTGCAGCATCTGTACAGCACTAATTGTAGTTATCCATCCATCCTGGCATTGAGGCCGCATCACCCTGTATCGTCACCACCGGATAAAAATTATCGCTGCAACTACTGCGACAAGGTATTTTAGGATCAACACACCACACGCCAGAACTCATATTTGTTTTACACCAACTCCATTTCGAAAATCTTTAATTTTCATTTATTTTAAAACATTATTTATCCAATCATCGTTATACCTACATGCATTATGCTGGACTTTGACTTAATGCATAATTTATCAAATCCATATAATTTATTTAAAAATTTTAATTCTCCAATTTCAAAAATGACTTTTTTCGTGTAATATTTTTAATGTACATACAGCAAAATTGCACTTAATACAATACTTTTAAATTACATTTATTTAAATTCTCTGCCTTTTAAATATTGTGCGGACATCGACTAGCCAATCACTGAGTTGCATGCGAGTGCAGCTGGCCAATCGCATACAGGCATTCAGACATCGCATGTAGGAGTCATCCCACACGAGTAGTCTTTCCATCTATCTTTCCGTAAATCTCGCAATTTTTCCATCAATCAGTACCACAATTGGCACCACAAACAGCACCGCATGCATTGCAATCAGCACCGCAATCAGCACCGCACACACCGCAATCAGCACCGCGCACACCACAATAAGCACCACATGCACCACAATCAGGGGTCATTACGAGTCATTTGCCGAGCAGGAGGGGGCATTTTCGGAGCAGGAGGGGTCATTTTCGGAGCAGGAGGGGTAATTTGCGGAGCAGAAAGGTTTATATGTGGATCAGGATGGGTCATTAAGGGGTCATTTACAGAGTAAAAGGGAATCGAAAATGACTACATTGTTCCTAAACGATTTGGAGGCAAGTTCAAAGTGTGCACCCTGCTCTTCATGCTATTGGTATTTGNAATGACTACATTGTTCCTAAACGATTTGGAGGCAAGTTCAAAGTGTGCACCCTGCTCTTCATGCTATTGGTATTTATTGAAGAATGCAAACGAATTATCTTCAATTCGAAGCAGGAACTGGTGCTGCTTCTTGCTAATACGCATTCAGACACAATCATAGATATAGGAGAAAACCTGGTGACAAAGGAACTGAAACTACAGTCCATCGAATGGATGCTGCTTCATGTGCAGTTGATTACTGCAGAACGCATAAAAATGTTAAAGAATGTGGAAGATGGCAAAATCATCGATATGGCTTTTAGGTCAGGGAGTCTTGAGACATACCTCGCATTACCAGCTACCCAGCGAATCAACTGGATGGCGAAGTCCAGCGTTGCTTCTGCGAAACCGAGGAACATCATCATTGGCTACAGACTGGAAGATAGCACAATGTGAGAGTGAGTCGTTCGCAGTACGACACATGTCAAATAGAAAATGTGNTTGGCTACAGACTGGAAGATAGCACAATGTGAGAGTGAGTCGTTCGCAGTACGACACATGTCAAATAGAAAATGTGAAAATATTTTTGAATAGCCATTTGAACTTTGTAAATGGGCATTACCTGCTGCCATATCAGATGTACACTCAAATCCAAAATGCATTATATGATTGCTTCCAATCCACAATACTGAACCCTGATACTTTCAAGAGTTTGGCTCCGTTTATGGTATTCGATGTGAGTAAATAGGACGAGCGTATTACCTCCAATGTGATCGACTGCAGGATATAATTCAATAGACATGGCAATATTCTTAAAAACACATAAACATTCTGCTTGATACTTTACGACCCGCATCTGTAGTACAATTGCCAAGACAAGACTGTCAAAATACTGCAGTGAACACAGCTGAGAATATATACATATAACGGTTTACACACTATAACTGTTTATTGGTCTTCGAGCATCTTCATCTTCACGATGTACTGTAATCTGCAGGGTTTCCAGACTCAAAATGGTTCGCACTCAAGGAAATCGCAGTGTCCTATGACGACTATGACAAAACACACACATGCTCCTTCCGCCCTCCACACCCCTGGGAACTGTTGGACGAGAAGAGCAAGAAAACAAATTCCTTGCTAACCAAGTACTATAATGAACTGGAATGGTACGAAGGAGCAAAATTCCATACTATCATGTGGGAAACATGCTGCGAGTCTGGCTGATGCAGTACCCGAAGGCCCCGATTTACATAGCAGGACCTGAGCAGAAAAAATGACTTCNATGCTGCGAGTCTGGCTGATGCAGTACCCGAAGGCCCCGATTTACATAGCAGGACCTGAGCAGAAAAAATGACTTAGTGACTTGGGTAAATTTTAAGTGGAAATTATCGACATGCTAGCCGAATATGGATGTCCTTCGCTGTACAAGGTGACGAAACTTTACGGATCCGCATGGTCATGTCTGCGACAGGTAGAACTTGACTGGGCCTGTGCACTGNATGCTGCGAGTCTGGCTGATGCAGTACCCGAAGGCCCCGATTTACATAGCAGGACCTGAGCAGAAAAAATGACTTCGTGACTTGGGTAAATTTTAAGTGGAAATTATCGACATGCTAGCCGAGTATGGATGTCCTTCGCGGTACAAGGTGACGAAACTTTACGGATCCGCATGGTCATGTCTGCGACAGGTAGAACTTGACTGGGCCTGTGCACTGAAGAACGTGAAGCTGCTGCGCAAATGGCGTGCCTTATAATTGGACCAGGAATCTACTGCCTACGACTTGACATGAAGTCACCAGATCTTCTCGAAATGTGAGAGAATTTAGTTTTCGTAAAGCCTACACCTGATCGACATCCGTATTATATATGTGGGAAAAATCGACGAGCTCGTTTAGACGAGGCCTAGAGGTATGATCGTCACCATGACTGCATTCTGTCCCTACGAACATTTATGCGAGTAACATGCCATACTATGGTAACATAGAGTACAGTTTCTTCGCAGAAGATTGATATATGCGCACCAACACCGAGACCCGTGATGGTAGCGGCATGCAGCACTGGTGATTCGAACATTTTCCAATCTTCTATTAACCAATGTAGATTCATTTGGACTGTCTTGGAGCATCGACCTGCATCGTGTTTCACATGACACCACAGATGTAGTTTCCCTGAACCGTTGACCAAATCATCGCCTCGGCACAGACTCATGCTACCATCCACGTTCCAGAATGTGGTGTGGATTCGCTACAAGCGGAGTACGAACCATCGGTCCACTCCTTGCAACCTGGGTCCATGATGGATGTCGCCAGCCAGATGACCCAGACGCCACTAAGTGCATCGCCAACGCCAGGCACTCCTGCCAATACCCATCACAGATGATTCTGCCCCCGGTTNCCCAGACGCCACTAAGTGCATCGCCAACGCCAGGCACTCCTGCCAATACCCATCACAGATGATTCTGCCCCCGGTTCCAGAGATGAAACTGCACCCACTCGTGTATGTCCAGCAATGCGTACACGTAAGGCTGCTGNGATTCTGCCCCCGGTTCCAGAGATGAAACTGCACCCACTCGTGTATGTCCAGCAATGCGTACACGTAAGGCTGCTGATGCCGGTTCTGCTACTGACAGACCTGGTGTCAATAAGCCGGATTTTGGTACTAGCGTAATAGAGCCATCGATCGAAAAGGGGAATCAAGTCTACACTGCAATGATAATGTGATAGATGGTAAATCGGAGACAAGTACTGCTGCTGCTTGTTTAGAAAGTTTTCGTAGCGACCCTGTGATTTGTGTGGCCTTTCATAAAGCACTGATGCTTACCGCCATACATGAATTGGTCAGCCTTCTACGAGATATTCANCGCCATACATGAATTGGTCAGCCTTCTACGAGATATTCAAAAATCATAATTGAAGATATGCAGATTAACAAACCATGTAATTTGGAATATTTTCTAAGAAGAATAAAAATTATTGCATTTTTGCTGATACTGTATATTTTACTGTGGGTGAAATAAATTTTGTGGAAAAAATATGTTGTGATTTATTTGTTTTGTAACCCCCCCCCCCCCCCCCCCCCCCCCCCCCCCCCCCCCCCCCCCCCCCCCCCCCCCCCNCATAGTTCAAGGTCAAGGTCACATGTCAATGTCGTGCATTATTTTCAATGTCAGGGTCATAGTTCAAGGACAAGATTATTCATAAATTTCAAGGTCAGGGACACGGTTCAAGGTAAATTTTATGGGTGAGGGTGAAGGTTATGTTTCACTGTGTTGTTAAAGAGGGTTATTAGTGGTGAAAATTGTCGAGCTGAGGGGTTGGGTGGCGGTTAATGTTAATTTTGATAATTTTTTACCTAGATGATTTTTTATTAAATTATTTTTTACTGACCCAATTTCTTGGGATGTCGGGGGGAAGAACATCCAACATGGCTGTGGCACCTACCAAGATGGTGGACGGTGACTTTGACGCCTACCAAGATGGTGGACTGCACCGACCATCATGGCTGCCACCCGCACCTGTAACGTCATGGCAGGCAACTCCGACTCCGACATGCCAAATGCCAGTTGCGCCAGAACTAAGATAAACATACTACTCTAATAGTTTAAGACTTACACAATATTGTTTTCAAGAGAAAACTATTTCCCCATTTATCGAGGAATGAATAAAGTTTCCTTGTATTTAGTTTATTCGTGGGTTCTTCTGTTGAATCCGCATATCTTGCATGCCTTGCATGTCTCTAAGACGTGTAACATTGTATTCAGTTATATAATTACCTTCACATTAGTAAATCATAAATGATATTCCTTGACGTGTCTTATTTCTGGCCGCTTTGAATGCAACAATATCATTGCGTAGCCTAAGCATTCTCAAATACTATACTAGTTTCCACGAAAAGGCGCAACTCCTAGTGCCTACACACAAAACTTGATGCAGTGAGAATTTAGCAACCGATAATCAGCGTCAGATAACTAATGAATACAGAGGCTGAATTTCACTGATTTATTTGTGATTTCCACTGAATGTCAAGAATTCCACTTTTAAATTCACTAGTTCCCGTTTGATTTTCTTGATTCGCCGGTCAACAGTAGCTTATCAAATGGCTTTCAGTGAATGTTATTTAAATGATTGATATTACTGTTTCGAACATAGAGTGTATACACAATAAGTTCACAACTCGATTTAATACTGCTCCTTTTAATCTTACTCTGCTTAATGCAGCTGTAAGTGTTATCACTACGAAAAGCGTGCAGAAACTTAATGTAGCATGCATGATCTACGTGTACTTTATACACTGAACAATGTTAGAGCTAAAATTAATTTTTTTATTAATACAATACAATAATCTAAAAAAAAATTACCTAACTTTATTTTTAAAATGTATAAAAATAGATTTACCTTCTTAGCTAAGCTTGGATCATATAGCAAATTCTGATAAAACTTTTATTAGTTTTATTACTTTTTCCATACTTGTTATAAAGCAAGTGAATATTTAATTTCATCATAATAAAGGTGTTTAAATTACTTTTGACCTGTATGTTGTCTTGATGTGCTTTTCTCTCCTCTTTCGCTTAAAACGTTTTGAACAATTCCACAATTTCCAACCAAAACTATTACTTTACGTCAACCCCACTACGAGAGTTAGCTGATCAGCAAGATAATTATAATAAATTACTCGATTTTACTTTTATCAAGTTGACTTCTTAGCGATAGATAATAAATATGTTACAAAACTCTTAAATCATATGTCACACAATTATTTTTCATCACGTCAAGTAAACAGTGATATACTATGCTTTCATAACACCCTGATATTGTGNATATGTCACACAATTATTTTTCATCACGTCAAGTAAACAGTGATATACTATGCTTTCATAACACCCTGATATTGTGCCAGTCTTCGATGCTAGCTTGGAAGTACGTCGTTGCCACGTGTACATGAAGCAACAACGAACACTGGTTTCACACTGACGCGCGCACACACGCCACAAATCGTTACACAGAGCTGGTGACATATTCCCAGCTACAGCACAAGACTGCCTTTTCAGTCGACGCCAGTGCTCTCCTGAGTTTGCAGTCGATACCCAAGTTTCTGACTGCGAATCGAGAGACGTCGACGCGTCTAGTACGGCCTTGCGAGACGCCAGCGCAATGTGCCACTGCCGGCAGTTGATGCGAAAGGTGAGAACATGTTCCAGGATATCATGAATGTATGTTACTATGTATGTAGGACATGAGAAATATGTCAAAATAAATGAGCTGCTTTTCGTAGTTGTTGATTTTAAATTCCCTGCTTTGTGCCAGTGGAGTAGTGAGGTGACGGCTTGCATAGCAATGCTACCTTATGTACATTCATGGCTCAACTTATGCATTGTGTTGGAACTTTAATTGTGTTCCAAAAGTACCTTGGCAACATAGAATACGTCTTTCGACTGATTCCGTTGTTATTTATTGTTGTTTATTTGCCCGCGATTTTATTAACCCTTTTAAGTTCACAACCGTAAGTATTTATGAATTTATACGTGATATTCTAAAAGAAACAGAAAATGAAATTTTTCTGCGTATTTCAGTTTTTGTGAATGGGATATTAATTTGTGAAATTGACAAAAATAGTAGTTTGTTCAAGTGCTCGTAATAAAAATTTCTTTAAAAAGTTAGGTTTTTAATTTGTGTGCAAATTAATCATCATGCTATAAATTTTTACGATGAACACATCATATTCTCAACTCTTCTCATTTTACGTGCCTGTGTATTCCAATATAAAGCAGAGTAGGTTATTACAATCAGCTGAATGCCACTCACTGTAAACTCAATTAAAGTCTGTTCACGGGTGGGTACTTTTGAAATCAACGTTCGAAAAATGCCACTGTCTTTAACTGCACATATTTTAACGGACACGCTAACTGTTAATTACCCAGTAAAGTTGGTAACGTTGGAGGGAAACTATTTCCATGTCTGAACGTTCGATTAAAAGTGCTAGGATAGCATTTGTGAATAAAATAATAATTTATTTTGCCTTTTGTCTTTTAATGCTAATAAGTACAAAAATTGCCACATTAGGAAAATATTAACGTTTCTAATAATTTCATGATTTCACTGGACCCACGCATGAAGAGTGATAAATTACAAGATTATGTTAATTTTCCACATGATGGAAGAATACACAATATTTATACAAATGNCGCATGAAGAGTGATAAATTACAAGATTATGTTAATTTTCCACATGATGGAAGAATACACAATATTTATACAAATATATCTTAAGCAGGGCTTTCGTAAGTGATCAGTTCACAATTGTACCTATTTTGTTTCCTTTAGGGAAATTTAAAATTAACATTTTCACCATCATGCATAGAGCAAGTGTCAGTGTGGAATTGTTATGATTGTAAATACACTNAAATTTAAAATTAACATTTTCACCATCATGCATAGAGCAAGTGTCAGTGTGGAATTGTTATGATTGTAAATACACTCATTTGCCAGAAATATTCGTCACCAGGAATGAATAGCGCAAGTACAACAAAGGTTGCCATAGAGTATCGCCAGAGCCCGACATATGTGCCATTTGCGTTTAATGCGGTTTGCTTGCGCGGATGTGCCACTCGGAGGCATGCATATTCATACATCATTCATAGCTGCAAGACATCTAATAAGACCTTGGTGGCAGTGTGAGTAGTGAGAGACAAGTTATGTGAACACGTGGCATGCCCCGAAGGTGCATTCGACAAGCCTTTGCCCTGCTGCATGAGTTTGAGAGAGGGTGCATCGTCGGCCTCCGAGAGGCAGGTTGAACTTTTCGGGCGCATTGCTTGCCACTTGGACCGTCTTGCCTACACTGTGACTCGGTTTTGGATGCTGTGGAAACAGGAGGGTACACACACCTGTCGAGAAGGCTCGGGTCGACCCCGGCGGACCACCAACAGGGAGGATCGTTTCATCGTGAGACAGGCTGTAAGCACTCCACGGGCATCGCTGCTCACCCCCCAGAGACATATCGNAGGGAGGATCGTTTCATCGTGAGACAGGCTGTAAGCACTCCACGGGCATCGCTGCTCACCCCCCAGAGACATATCACTGCAGCTGGGGATACGTCTGTGTCCACCAGTACCATATCCAGGTGGCTAGCAGAGCAGGATCTGTCATCGCGGTCCACAGTTCAAAATCTAATTGTCCGTGCCAAAATTCCCAAAATTGAACATTCTCGCACAAATTTCCAAGTGGGTTATTTTTTTCTCATCCACTTGCTCTAAATTTCACAAATTTCTAACCAAGTAGGTTCATTCTTCTGTCTTCTACAAGTTCCTTAACCCACTAAGGTGCGGAGTCATATGGGTTTTGTTATTTACGTAACTAAACAGACAAATTAAAACTTATAATATTAACTTTCAAACAATAGTAAAAGTTCATATTTTTCTTTAAATTAATTACAACTTATTTAAGCTTCAAAACGATGCACACCAAATTATTTTCTGTGATTACTTAATTAACTATAGACATTAGAAGAAAACTTTTTTATTTAAAATTCTGCACAGAAAATCATAATACACAGACGAACAGACGATATCACTACCAAAGTGTAGCCATGTGTGTTGGGAAAAGGCGTGTAAAGTTTCAGTAGCCTGTTTTTGCCCGTTTAGCAGCATTTTAATAGTAAGTGGCCAGTTGCGCTGTCCAAACGTAGCCCCCGGTCATCAACCTGCACGCTAGCACACGCGTAGGCACAGGCGCAGCTTTGTGTATCCTCTGGTTCAGAGACGTTATCGATATCCTACGAGTGACTACGCCGGAAACTGTAACCAACCTGTCGTTTCTTAAGGAAAAACATTACGATTTATAACTCATATGATGGAAAGTGTGTATTTATTGTGAATATGTTGCAGTATTTTGTTTTTGGTAACCAGTCTGTCAGGTTTGACTAAATTTGAAAAATTGAAATCACGTTTCATTAGTTTAAATGTAATATATGTTTCGTTAATTTTGTGATTTGGTACTTTGATATGGTTTCTCGGCAAGCGGNGGTAGTTTAAATGTAATATATGTTTAGTTAATTTTGTGATTTGGTACTTTGATATGGTTTCTCGGCAAGCGGTGGCGAAATTGTATTTGCACCAGCTGTTCGTCACAACTATTTGAAAAGAGTAGGTTTTGCTGCTTGTTACTTCTCTTCGGAAAATTAATGACGATAAATGTGCGAAAATTCTGAGAACTGTATTTTATACAACTTATTCCTTTTATACTTTAAATTCTTGAGTATGTGCACTATATGTCGCAAAATATTCGAAAGTAAATATGAAATGTTGCAGAAAATCAATCTTGAACTGCCAGATATTACCTACCTGTAGTTTCCCTCATCGTCATTTAATTTTAATTATAAAACAATACCCTATAATCAAAACAATTAATTTTTAAACGTAAGTGTATTTTACCGTTAATTATAAATGCTTACATAGCCTAGATTAGGAAATAAAGGTTTGCATTTTTAAGTTAATTAACGTTATAGTCTGCAAACTATCTGCTGATATCCCAAAGGCAGCATTAAGGAACTATATTGAAATAATTACGATAGTTGCTTCCTTTGTAAATAAGTTTAATTCATATGTTTTAATACTTCAGATACATTTATTAACGTAAAAACGATCAATGCATTTTAAGATAAAAATTATTTTCTTTGAAAGCTGGCTCAGCTTCAAGTGGAAAGTTAAACAACTGGACTCCTCGAATAAATAAACGTAGTCGTCCTTTAGCAAACTAAAATGAGTCGTCGCAGAGAAGAAAGGCAAGGGAAGCATGTTACATACATTTATAATGTATGTAAGGTACAGTGTTACATACATTTCTAATGCATGTAACACTCCACATATAGTCNTTCAAGTGGAAAGTTAAACAACTGGACTCCTCGAATAAATAAACGTAGTCGTCCTTTAGCAAACTAAAATGAGTCATCGCAGAGAAGAAAGGCAAGGGAAGCAGGTTACATACATTTATAATGTATGTAAGGTACAGTGTTACATACATTTCTAATGCATGTAACACTCCACATATAGTCACAGCTGCATCAGTGAAATTGCGATTAAAGCGGAATGAATCCTCAGCCAAGCGTGTGTTTTTGTATTTCGGCGAGAGCACTCCACTATGAAGGATGAAACAAAGATCAAGAGCTGTAAACCAATGCGTTATCCCGTATACACATGATGAATCAGCTGCTCTTGTTCTAGACGGCAAACTGTCTGATAATTTGTACGTGTTACTTCGAAATGTTTCCAAGTTGTCACAATTCGGATATCTACCCATAATACCATAGAAGTTTTGGAAGATGAGAAAAAAACGTACCCGACAAACAGTAACGCTAGGGAACTTTCGTGTGAAGTGCCTTTGCNACAGCAACGCTAGGGAACTTTCGTGTGAAGTGCCTTTGCAAGATCTCTTGAACCACTCCTCGAAGATGACACTTAAGGTTCTAGACGTGGCTCAGTGCAATTTATTGGAAGACTGCAAACGTCAGTAACAATGTGGGTTTGACGGTAGTTCTGGACAGTCACGTTACATGCGAAGGTGGCAGTCGTGCACTAACGACAGACGCTGTGAGGACAAGAAGCCACGTTCTTTCTCAGAACCGAGTNTGTCACAATTCGGATATCTACCCATAATACCATAGAAGTTTTGGAAGATGAGAAAAAAACGTACCCGACAAACAGTAACGCTAGGGAACTTTCGTGTGAAGTGCCTTTGCTAGATCTCTTGAACCACTCCTCGAAGATGACACTTAAGGTTCTAGACGTGGCTCAGTGCAATTTATTGGAAGACTGCAAACGTCAGTAACAATGTGGGTTTGACGGTAGTTCTGGACAGTCACGTTTCATGCGAAGGTGGCAGTCGTGCACTAACGACAGACGCTGTGAGGACAAGAAGCCACGTTCTTTCTCAGAACCGAGTNCATGCGAAGGTGGCAGTCGTGCACTAACGACAGACGCTGTGAGGACAAGAAGCCACGTTCTTTCTCAGAACCGAGTGATCAAAGATTTTCCTTACTTCACTTGTTCGTATCCGACTAGTTTCTATCACATCGGGAGAAATTCTATGGAAAAAAAAATATTTAAAAAAAGTCTGAAATCACTTTTATCCCAAATTGTTAATAACCTTAAGCAGCTCCTGCAGGAAGAAGTTGCGGACAAAAAGAAAGAAGGCGATTATGATAATGACTATAAGGAAGCACAAAATGCCAAGGTACTTATCTTCCATGAAAGAAATGGAAAACAGGGAGATGTAGAGTGAAACTTTTGAGGATTGAAGAAGAAATGACGAACAGTTAAGTAGATGATGGTAAAAGGTGGGGAATTACGGAGCACTAAAACATTAGGAAGTAAGCACTGAATAAATCCAAACTTATTTTGGAATATTCTCCTTTGAATAACTGTAACAGTGTTTCACATTTTTTTTGGGTACGCGTATGTATCATGGCAAGTAGTATTGGTGTTTCTCCTTAACAGTGCCAACAGTGTAATTGTCAATAATTCGATAACTGCTATATTTTTTAATTTACCTTTACAAACATTATTATTTGGCTGAATTAAATAAGCGTACACAAAATTGTCAGTTTTGTACATTTCTTACGAGTATTTTAAAAAAGTTACCTGATATGAATTCGAAAAGAAATTAAATGAATCCAGTTTTAAAAAACATTTCATATTTGTTGTTGTATAATCCTATTCAGTTTTAATTGTCTTCACGTATTAGTTTCTCATTAAAGTAATCACGACAGATGTATAATAATGGTATTTCTATGAAAGGGTAATGATCTGTAGTTTTATTATTAATTGAATAATCCCGTTATATTCCTAAAGCTTCTGTGGTTTTGAAAATTACTCGAAGTGCATTTGTGTAACTTCTAAATGTAAGAATAATGTTTGCTAGCATTTTTAAAATTCATAGTGTTTCATTTTACGTTAATATTTTTGTAACCTATAAAACCCTACGACGTGTTCGTGCTGTTTAAAAAGTTGTGAAGAGTTGTAGTGATATTATTTCCCTAGAAGAAAGGAAAATATTACTCCTGGTAGTGAATCAGACGAGTACACTTTGTGAAATTGTTTTTAAATATAACAAATGTTTTCGAATAATTGTCAACGTTTTTCTGACTTTTGGTGCGGACAACTACATTTCGTACCACTGCGCGGCGTCCCTTACGACGTCTACCACTACGACCTGAGCATCACCGAGCGCACGCGATATAATCTGCCGGGAACGGGCAGCATGGCAACTTGCGGATTGGCGACGAGTGGTGTTCAGCGACGGATCACTGTTCTGTCTGGATACAGACGACCGCCGAGATAGAGTCTGGAGACGTCCTGGGCAGCGCCTTCATTGTAGAGCGGTGCAACGCCCCGACGAGAGGTGTCACGGTGTGAGGCCATTTCCTACAATTCCCGCTCCCCACTGGTGGTCGCTCTGGGAACTACGGCAGTGCGGCGATACGTCCAGTAACTTCTGCGACCACGTGTGCTCTCCTTCCTGGTGCAGCATGACGATCCCATTTTACAGCAGGATAATGCCCTGCGTCACACAGCCCGGGTGTCTCTGGACTTCCTTCGTGATGTCGACATGCTTCCTTGGCTGGCAAGGTCCCCACACCTCTCGCCCTGCGAGAACGTTTGGCACCACATTGGACGACTACTTTGACCAGTAACAACGTCGGCGGATATTGAGGGTAAATTGTGCCAGTTGTGGCAGGATCTTCTTAAGGGTAACATCCCACGTCCGAATGCCTCAATGCCCAATCGTATCGCCGCCGTCTCCGTGATACGGGTGGTCCAACAACATACTAATGACACCCTGCAAGTGTTTGTCCCCTGCAATACATGCTACGTGCCCTATGATAGCAACGTTAAAGTGAGATTTTTTTTTGCAAATAAGCGTATGTTGCTAATGTGCTGATTCTTATTACGTACATAAAACACGCGCGTGTGTGCACGAACGAGGCCGTATATAACTGCTTATGCATTCCTGGCAGTCATCTTTATTGCACGTGCAAGTCGTCAACGCACAATTTTTTAATGTGGTATCCCAACCTAACACAATCCCCTGACCTAACCTAGGATTGTGAACACTTGAAACTAACCAAACATACAATACTAGTTGAATGGTTCTAGTATCAATAGCGTGACAGAAGCGACGCGAAGGGCGTGACGCGAAAAACAAACCGCGTTAATGTGTACTACAGTTTTATCCCCTAGCGACCAACACAAAAAAAAATATGTTTGTAAATAGTTTCTTGTCACCACATACTAGCCTCTTGTACGACAGCGAGTAATATTTTCATTAATTTCTTATTTTTCTGTTTATTCAACAATTTCTTTCCATACCCGCTTATACCCAACGAGTGATAATATGGTCGTAATTACACAGAGGCGCAGAAAGGTGATGCTTTGCTTATAAATACAGAGGAAAATCTTGCAAATGATGGCTAAAATATATTTACACACATGTCGGGCTAGCGACACGAATAAATAAGAAATATTTTATTTTAATAAAGCTTGTCATGCGAGAGATTTTTGTCGCGTTGACGTCACAGAAGTCTCAACTNATAAGAAATATTTTATTTTAATAAAGCTTGTCATGCGAGAGATTTTTGTCGCGTTGACGTCACAGAAGTCTCAACGCTGATTGGCTGGAAAATTATTATATTCGCACCGTGCCCCTCGTGTCGTGTCTGTCGCGATATTGTGATCCCAGCATGAATGTTTTTGGAGTTTAAACTCACGTAGGATAGTTGGTGAAAAAGCTACTCGTTTTCACGTACGTATGCGTAATAGGACCGCCTTCTAGTGTCCGCCGACGCTCATCGTAAAACTAAGGCTGTATCCCGATTTNATAGGACCGCCTTCTAGTGTCCGCCGACGCTCATCGTAAAACTAAGGCTGTATCCCGATTTTAAGTACATATTCGTTAAGCATATACGAGGGTTATTCGGAAAGTAAGGTCCGATTTATTATAAAACATAAATCGTTACAGATTTTTTCAAGAAAACTTTTTTTTATTTAATTCCTTACATGTTTCTCTATTTTCTACATTGTTTCTATATTTGTTTAAACATGTGCCATAATGTTCTCCAAGCGTTTGTATGCCTAAGTCGTAGACATCTGCCGCTTGTGAAGATAACCAGTCTGTAACTGCTTCTTTCACCTCGTAATCTGTGGCGAAGCGCTTGCCTACCTAAAGGCCTTTGCCTTTAGGTAGCGGAACAAGTGAAAATCGCTCGGCGCCAAGTCTGGACTGTACGGTGGGTGGTCAATCTGTTNGCGGAACAAGTGAAAATCGCTCGGCGCCAAGTCTGGACTGTACGGTGGGTGGTCAATCTGTTCCCATCCAAAATACCTGATCAGATTTTGGGTGTGAATGGCAGAATGGGGTCTGGCATTGTCATGCAGCAACAAAACTCCAGACGTCAGAAGGCCATGTCGCTTATTTCGTATTGCACGTCGAAGTTTAGTGAGGGTAGTGTAGTAAGCGGCTGCATTGATTGTTGTCCCTTGCTGCATAAACTTGACTAACAAGACTCCATGTCTATCCCAAAACACGGTTGCCATAACCTTGCGTGTGGAGATTGTCCGCTTGGCCTTGACTTTGACTGGTGATGTCGGGTGACGCCATTGCATTGACTGACGTTTAGACTCTGGTCATGTTAGAAACCCACATCTTGTCCCCTGTGACAACCTTCTCTAAAAATTGATCACCTTCCTTATGATATCGGTCCAAAAAATCAAGAGCACAAGCCATTCTTTTCATTTGGTGTTCCTCAGTAAGCAGCCTGCGAAACCAATGTGCGCACAATGTATGAAATTGCAAATTTTCAGAGACAATTTTGTGCAAAGTTGTTCTACCCACATTCGGAAATTCCAATTCTAAACTTAAAATTGNGGTGTTCCTCAGTAAGCAGCCTGCGAAACCAATGTGCGCACAATGTATGAAATTGCAAATTTTCAGAGACAATTTTGTGCAAAGTTGTTCTACCCACATTCGGAAATTCCAATTCTAAACTTAAAATTGTGAATCGCCGGTCTTCGCGAATCTTTTCGTCCACGGCTTTGACCATGTGATCGCTCATGGTAGGACTGGTTGCGGTTCATCATGGACATTTTCCCGTCCGTCCTTGAAAGCTCTCACCCACTTACGCACTTTGCTGTCACTGATCGCATTGGGGCCATACACTTGACTTATCTGTCGATGAACTCTTGCTGCTGAAACGTTTCTTGCTGTCAAAAACTGAATCACTGACCGTATTTCACAGTTGGCGGTCTGATCAATTGTTTTGAACATTTTGAACTGACACTGTGAACACCAAACTGCAACAATACCAATGCAAATTTCGTCGTTTGACGAGCAAGGCATGCCGGAAGTCGGTGCGCATGCGCGTTAGAATGTTCGGGCGACATTCGTTTATCTACGGCGATTCGGAACTTACTTTCCGAATAATCCTCGTACATACTCGTACCTGCCATTTTGTGTGCTTACCCTGACTATTGGGACTTGATTTTTCTGGCTGTTCTTGACTTGTCGCACACGACCTACTAGAAACTAAACACGTTTTTTGTTATTCTTAGCTAATAGCTCTATGATTTTTGCTGTAGATTAACATTTTGTGTTCTGTGTTGGTTGTCTTTGCTTTCGTTTATTTCTATGGTGTTGTTTGGTGTTGTCGCAAAAAATGACAATAATGCATTTGTCATGGGTAACAGGTAGGTTCTTATAAACGCAAAAATAATGTTGCACATTTGTCGCTTCGAAGAACAATAAGACAGCGGGTAAGTAGAATCACAAACAGTTCCCATCATAGGTTATGTACGTGACGTTTGAAAACAAACATGGCGACTACCGCAAGTACGCAAATTCACCTGGTAAGTAAGCAGCTTCGTGTACTTGGGAAGTACAGAAGCTGTGTTTACTATACTAGGAATTCGGATGGCGCTAGCATGCACTTAGTGACGTCACTGTGGGACGAAGTATGGACATGTATATACTTGAAGAGAATTGGGATACTGCCTATAAATCTATATGAAAGAGGTTTGCAGGATTTCTCGGCCATTGCCATGATGGCTTCCGGGCTGGAGCAACTATAGCGAGTGGATAATAGAGTTTGGAAATATTTTTGTAAAACTCTGTCAATACCAGCAATCTACCACATTATTGGTAAAGAAGCTACCATTATTTTATAACAGTTTACATTGAAGTCATATTGTGACCCTGAAGATGCCTACTGCGATGTACGGCTAAACGCTGGTTCCAGAAACCAACCAGACGCGGCTTGAGCCCGGAAGCCAACACAGCCATAAATCTGAATGAAATTATTTAAGTTTGCACAAACACAAGTACTTTAATCATGATGCTAAGGGTTGGAACAATTTCCTACACGTCACTGGCAACTAAACTTACACTTGCGAGTGTGCTAATTTAAATACAAGCTTAACAGCTTGTATTAAAAGGTTAAAACATTTATTTCAATGGTTCACTTAAAAAAAATACTAAATAAACCGTGAACGGTTTAAACGAATGTAATGCGCACCAGACCAATNTACTAAATAAACCGTGAACGGTTTAAACGAATGTAATGCGCACCAGACCAATTTTCAAGTAGACTCATTTCTTTGTTATATGCAAATTTCAAACAACGACTCGCGAAGTTCCTGCAGAACTGCCTAAATCACGTGATTTAAAACATTTAACNGCTAATTTAAATACAAGCTTAACAGCTTGTATTAAAAGGTTAAAACATTTATTTCAATGGTTCACTTAAAAAAAAATACTAAATAAACCGTGAACGGGTTAAACGAATGTAATGCGCACCAGACCAATTTTCAAGTAGACTCATTTCTTTCTTATATGCAAATTTCAAACAACGACTCGCGAAGTTCCTGCAGAACTGCCTAAATCACGTGATTTAAAACATTTAACAGTGAAGTAAACTTGTTATGTTCAGTGTACAGATTTCGCACCCGTGTTTCAAGGGGAAAAAAAATTAGCAACATTCTGACAGAAAATGCCGTACCATGAAGGGATGTTCGAAAACAGACCAAAATGCGCGCGTAGATAACCGAACCGATGCAGGACAAATTATTAGATTTTAATTTGGAAACAAGTCTCCAGTGGCCTTAAATACGGTGTAGTCAGTAATTAGTTGTACTGTAAGCCCGATTAAGTGATATAAATCTGTGAAATAACATTCACTAAGTCAGTTGATAAGCTACTGCTGATTGGCAAACCAAGCAAATTGACTGCGGGAACAAATGGCTTATAGCAGTGGAATTCTTGATAATCAGTGAGAATCATAAATAAGTCAGTGAAATTCAGCCACCGTGTTAATTATTTATCTGGTACTGATTATAATTTGCTCAATTTTTCGCAGTTTTCACGGATTTAAGTTTAGTTCACGGAATCCAAGTTTAGATCGTGGGCCTCCCTGTTTGGGGGTACATTGCTGAGCCCGACGTGGCATCTATTCGATGAGTATCCGAATAACGTCCTGGGGCATCTCGGACCACGTGTTACTGACGTGAGTCCACAGTTCACCTTCATTCCGTAGGGGTGGGATGGTATTCAATCGACGTCCAATCGCGTCCCGCAGATCATTGATTGGAGAGACTGGGATATTTAACCTGCCNGAACAAATGGCTTATAGCAGTGGAATTCTTGATAATCAGTGAGAATCATAAATAAGTCAGTGAAATTCAGCCACCATGTTAATTATTTATCTGGTACTGATTATAATTTGCTCAATTTTTCCCAGTTTTCACGGATTTAAGTTTAGTTCACGGAATCCAAGTTTAGATCGTGGGCCTCCCTGTTGGGGGGTACATTGCTGAGCCCGACGTGGCATCTATTCGATGAGTATCCGAATAACGTCCTGGGGCATCTCGGACCACGTGTTACTGACGTGAGTCCACAGTTCACCTTCATTCCGTGGGATGGTATTCAATCGACGTCCAATCGCGTCCCGCAGATCATTGATTGGAGAGACTGGGATATTTAACCTGCCNGTGGGATGGTATTCAATCGACGTCCAATCGCGTCCCGCAGATCATTGATTGGAGAGACTGGGATATTTAACCTGCCAATGAAGCACATGCACACTTTTCCAAACACTATGGTTGATCTCAGCTGTAGCTTAATGTGGGCTGGGCTTTATCCTGCTGAAAACATGCGTTTGGTACGGCTTGCAGACCTCAACAGAACAATGCCATTAATGCGCCCGTAATGCGTACTATTAAGGAACTACGAGGACTTCGTAGTGCCCTACGTAGCCTGCTATAGTTGAGCTGCTGTCGGTGCAGGTGGCACCCCAAACAACGACCGTCACGTTGTGTGGTGCCTCGCAACGGCAAATGAATCCGTCTGACAGCCACGTCGCCACCAATCTTCCACTCGGTGATCATTAATGGCGAGACAGAAACGAGGCTCGCCGCTGAGGATTGCATTCTCCATTCCGCACGCCACGCAGATCTCGTGCAACACCATTCCAAGCGATGACGACGATGGCTCGCTGTTAAGGTGGCCACCTGGTTGATGGAATTTTACACGTCTGAAGCCTAAACGTGTGGGATCGCTAGGGGCGACCGAGAAGTGCGCATCAAATGTCTTAACGCCTCTACGCGCAAAGCACTGAACTGATGTGCAGTCTTGCCGTCCATAACGTGTCTCTATGAGACTTTCAGCGTGACGTAATAATAAACATTAAGGTTTGATGTACGTCTCTATTCATTTTTTAATGTTTTGTACCGGAATGTTCATACCTAAAAATTACCGTGAAAACACCCGATTGAGCCGTTCTCACTATCACACAAACATGCTTTAGAGATAAGTGGAGGAACTCAAATATGTATACATACGCGTAACGTTTCTTAAATACTATTTGTAAGCAGATCTCACTCAGACACGTTTGACGGTTATTTAATAAAACGTTTTCTTCTCGAGGTCTGCACACCGTTCGGCGGCCTACTCAGGCGGCCAACTTAAGGGTAGCTTTCGCAACAGACTGATGGACAACAAACCTGCCTCAGCCAATCGGCGCGGTACCGTCCGTGATCATATCGGCGCATCCAAACCACCCTACGCACTTTCCAAAATGTCGTCAGTCGTGGATTGTGGATGTGTGCGGCATGACGTCTTATGCGACGATCTGTGCGCTATGAAGTGAAGTGAAGAGATATGGACGGCTCTTAACAACGAGGTCTTGTGAGCCGATGAGGGTGATTGAGGTGAGTATGGAGCAGCGCCGGAATGCAAGGGCAGGGGAAAATGGAGATCCCCTATAAAACCCGTCGACTAGCTGCATCGTCCGGCACGATTCCTACATGCGAAAATCAGGGAGTATCCCGGCCGGGGATTGAACCCAAGTTCGCCTTGGTGTGAGGCGAGCAGGCTAACCGCTCAGCCACTGTGGCCCCACTTTGCGGACGTCCATCTCCGAGTTTCGGTCTGACTACGACGATGCAGCTTTCTTTCCTGGGAAAATTTTCGCGAAATGCAACCGACGGTTGTGACATCGCGTTGCGTTTCTTCTGCAATACGACGTGAGGGCAAACCGGCGGTATGGGGACATACGATGATACCACTCGTAAACTCATAAATTTGACAGAATCACGTACGTCGGTGTCCTAAAGGCATTACAATGCCTTTCTCCTCGCTCTTTCTCCACAAACAATAACAGCCAAACACTCATTTCGCGCGGCTGTCACAACGTTTTGAATGACGTCTTCACGTGCTGGTTGACTGCCTGCATCGTACGTGATATTCATGTGATTGGCCAGAAATGGTAATCAACTACATGACTGGCACAAGCGCATTCACTCTGCACGTTTCATTGTGCTGCGNTGTGATTGGCCAGAAATGGTAATCAACTACATGACTGGCACAAGCGCATTCACTCTGCACGTTTCATTGTGCTGCGACTTTTTTCTCTGTCAGGCAGTGTATTCTCGTTGGAATAGAACTCTGCCATGTGATGTGAACTAAAATATCTCAATAATAAAAGGCTTTTCACGGTGACGTGAACAATTTTTAAATCAACCTTTGAAAAAAAGTCACTGCCCCTACCTGCATATATTCTAACGGCACACAATGCCTGGCACGTGCTCAGTAAAGTTGGCAAGATGGAAGGGAAGTAGTTCCACGTCTTGAATAATAAGTGCTAGTAAAACATTTGTTGTTAATGAAGTGGTTTCATTTTCATTCNTGTGATTGGCCAGAAATGGTAATCAACTACATGACTGGCACAAGCGCATTCACTCTGCACGTTTCATTGTGCTGCATTCTCGCCTTCATGCTGCGACTTTTTTTCTCTGTCAGGCAGTGTATTCTCGTTGGAATAGAACTCTGCCATGTGATGTGAACTAAAATATCTCAATAATAAAAGGCTTTTCACGGTGACGTGAACAATTTTTATATCAACCTTTGAAAAAAAGTCACTGCCCCTACCTGCATATATTCTAACGGCACACAATGCCTGGCACGTGCTCAGTAAAGTTGGCAAGATGGAGGGGAAGTAGTTCCACGTCTTGAATAATAAGTGCTAGTAAAACATTTGTTGTTAATGAAGTGGTTTCATTTTCATTCNGGGAAGTAGTTCCACGTCTTGAATAATAAGTGCTAGTAAAACATTTGTTGTTAATGAAGTGGTTTCATTTTCATTCCTTTTTTTTTTTTTTTAATTCTTGTAATTGTAATAATTTTCCAATATGTAGAACATTTACATTTCTAATAATTTCAGAGGTTTACGTGACCAACGCATGAATAAAGTGATCAGGCCTATTACAATGTTAAATTTACATATGATGTAAGGATATACTGTAATCCAAGAAGCTTATCGTAAGAAGCTCTTCCTAAAATTGCTCAGTTTATAATTAATAGCCTATTCCTTCATAAGCTTGAAAGCCGTTAGTGAATGACTCGTGGTTTTGACGGCTCTGTTGCCGAAAAAATTGAATACAGCGCTGGAACTCGCAAATTTGTGGCGCAGAAAAATTTACTCTATTATTCATACTGTTTCTAATGTATGTAATGTGAATTAAAGCTTCAGAGCAGCAAATGTTTTTGAAAATTAGCGTAAGCAATTATTAAACCAGTGAATTTTATCTTAAGGCAATGCCTAAGTTATCAATTGAACCAATACACGTAATAATTTCATTGAGTTTTCATGTACTATACGTAAATATTGAGAACATGTACATTTCCCTTCATTATTACTGATACGTATATTTTCTTTGAGATTGGTTCACGAGCAGTACAACATTTATGTCGATGAAGCTTTTATTTGTCCTCTAGCTAAGATCATTTAGTTTCGAAAACTACTTTACTTCCGCGAATCTGCCGACGCTCAGCTGCCGACGGTGTCTCCCAGTCGAGAAGGCGGAGGTAACAATAAATTAAATTGGCATATTTTTTGGTTCTACCTCCGACAACTGGCTGCAACCGAACGAGAACCGCTCGGAACGGTGGAGAAAAACAATGGGAATTACAGGGGTGGTGGGAAAGAGGTGTCAGCCAATCCGGAGAGGCAGCGCATCTGCTGATCCCCGTAGTGCGGGGCGCGTTCTGAAAAAGCAGCCGCTGGGGGGAAATAAAAACAAAACACGACCATTCCCCCCTTCCTATTCAAAAATTCAGCGGTGCGGTACTTAGGCATGGTGGGTGAGAAGGTATGAGGAGGGGGGGGGGGCAATGGAGAAACAGATAATCCCCGGCTCACAAACAGACCTGAGCGAACTCATCCATCAGTGTCGACGAGCCCGAATCATACCCTGTATATATGGCTTTATTTCTCTCTCTAACTTTTTTTTTCACGCCACCACTTTCATTTAGAAGGTGACCCCGTTCAGGTGGATCCGATACCCCGCGACCCGCGCGTGCTTAATCCTCGGCGGCGTCAATTAAGACTCCGCGCGCGCAATGGAAGGCGATTTGTCCACGTGACATACCTCTTCCGCCGCATGACTCTCGGCAAAGGGTTGGCGACACGGTCCGACCCTTGTTTGCTATGTCGGCGCGGCTACGAGGGGAAAAAAAACCTCGGCAGGGGTGAGAAATTAAACAGGATATATATGGCATGCGAGGACATGAGGGGATGGGGCGCTACCCTGGGCAACTCCACCGGTGCAACAGAAGCTACGACCATCCCCTGCCGCTCCACCCAAAGGACCAACATTTCACCGCTGCCAACTACGGTAATGGATTTTTCCCCACCTCCCTCCTCCCACATTACGATTACCTTCAACCTCCCTCACCCCTTCTCTTNGGGGGGGGGGGGTTGGGAGGAAAAACTGAAAATTTCAGTTTCTCTATCTCAGCTCACTCATGTTCTCTCTCTCGTTTGCGCGGGAGATGAAAGGGAAGAGCAAATACGTTCTAAACCACTTTCGGTGTTTCGCGCCTCCCCTCTCTCCACGGCGGGAAATCTGCGTTGTTTCAGTTGCGAGCCGTGGCAACAGTTGTTGGTCTCCGTGTAATTTCCACAGCAGGACGAGGAAGTGCCAGAATTACCAACTCACTTTCGACCACCCTTAAGCTCCGGAAACTCAGTTAACACAACACACAACTCTTTTCAAATCACAACCATGCACTTTATAGTAATTTCAGGAAAATTATAACTTTATTTCTAAGACTGTAAATATAATCAATATATTAATTTGACTATTATGAAAGAAATCATCCTTGCTTACGTGACCGTGACAATACCTAAGTATGCGTTGTTATAGTTTGTGCAAGGAAAATTAATTGAATATCTTTTAAACAGACCTTAGAAAAAAAAATCTTACTACCCATAACTACACTAACTATATCACTCACTGAAGTACCGGCTACGTTGGCAGTGGATGAATTAAGATATTTACCAACGCTTTAATTGATACAACGTATTTCTAAAACATGGGAACGAACATCGGCAGTGTATTCCTGACCGAAATATAACAACTAAAACGTAATCACCGCATTATTAAAGAGCTGCGCGCCTCAAGAATCCTCATTTGGATTGCCTTGTTGCACCGTGTTGTAGTTTGCTTGCCTGATATGTAACACACGTTCTGTTTGGAAAGTTTAACATGAATTATCTCACAAACTGTTCACCTGAGAGTGTTTAGACAAGACGACATTTTTTACTATCATAGATTTGCTGATTCACAGTTTGTCTTTAAAAATTGCTTGGAAAGTATTGCTCTCAAAGTTTGATGAAAACATAGGTGCCAACAACCATTTCCAATAAAAAGGAAGGGAAGATGACATTACCGAACGCGTTTTTAGAAGTGTAAAATCTCTCGTACAAAACAATATTCACTATTTGTTGCTTAATCAGAAGTGATTTCTAATATTTTCAACAAAATGTGCTTTACAACTCAAATTTCAGGGACGAATGGTTTCCTTGACATTCTCTTAAGTGGATAAGTTGTAAATACATTTTCGTCTCATATTGTCGTAAGGACTGTCTGTTGAAGTTCCCCATGATTTAGAAACACGTTTTATAGGGAGTGTAATGTATTAATTTATGGTTACTGAGGTTAGTTGTTATTAGTTTATACACATACGACTACGGATCTTCCTGTGAGTAATTCCGGAATCACATAGTATTGAAAAGCACGACACTACAATTAAAACGAATAAAGTAATCAAACACATCACACTTCTGATGCCAGAACAACGAAAAACTGCCGCATGACTGGTAATTTTTGGTTAGAAACGATTTATATTTTTGTCATGTCATGCATCACTGTAGACAGAGTCGCTCAGCTTAAGAGCCATACAATGGAAAAAATTATATCGCGTAGAGTAAAAAGTATACATTTACCATACCGGATTAAAGAAATAAAATTAACATTCATAACTTGTACTTTTGCGTAATATCTGCAATGTTTATCAGCATAACGTGTTCGAAATTTATTTCCCTTCTGTATACCACCTGTAAAACTAGTTTATTCTACACTGAAGAGCAAAAAAAACTGGCATAGACGTGCATGTGCAAATAACAGAGGTATAGAACCAATCACAGTAACGCGATGCGGTTGGCAGCTGGATCTGTTGCTGCTGCTACAATGGTAGATTATCAAGATTTAAGTGAGTTTGAACGTGGTGTTATAGTCGGCGCACGAGAGATGGGCCATAGCATCTCCGAGGTAGCGATAATATTTAGATGTTCGCGTATGACCATTTCACGAGTGTACCGTGAATATCGAGAATCCGATTAAACATCACATCATTGACATCGCTGCGGCTGGAAAAAGATCGTAAAAGAACGGGACAAACGACGACTGACGAGAATAATTAAACGTGACAGACGTGCAATCCTTTCTCAAATTGGCGCAGACTGGATTTGTGGACTGCCCTGCAGGATTCATGGTGTGAATTGCCTCCTGCATACCTTCAGACATTAGTCGAGTCCATGCCACGTCGAATTNGGGGGGGGGGGGTACACTATATAAGCAGGTGTACCAGTTTTTTTGGCTCTTCAGTGTATAAGCTCCTTGTAAATGGCGCCGAAAAAGTCTTAACCTTCATGCCATCTGTCTTGTTGTACTGCTGTAAATACAAGCAGGGACACTGAAAATGTTTTCGTCGTACCTTGCTCATCGAAGCTGTGTGACAACAGCGTAACACATTTATATCCCTAACAGGGGCCACGGTATAGCAGCGGCTCGATCACTCGCCTGCTACCGAGGATAACCGGGTTTGATTCCCGGCGTGGTCACTCCCGGATATTCGCATGTGGGAATCGTGCCGGACGATGCCCCTGATCGGTGGGGGTTCTTCGTGAATTTCCCGTAACTCCAGCCCTTGCATTCCAGCGTTGCTCCATTCTCAAGACCTTGATGTTAACGCTCCCGCTCACCCGGCACTTGAACTGCGTTGCTGAGTGTTTGAAATGCTCCTTTTTTTNAAGACCTTGATGTTAACGCTCCCGCTCACCCGGCACTTGAACTGCGTTGCTGAGTGTTTGAAATGCTCCTTTTTTTCCCTACGAAACTATTTAACATGCGTCCAATGTGCTTAAATACGTTAATAAAACATACATCAGACGAGGACTGTTGAAATCTTTCAAGATATCACGTACATTAGAAACACCAGTTCAGAGCACTCCATAATGGCAAAAAACGTTCTTTTTTAAGTACTGCATCTCAAAATATACGCGTCAGATATACACAAAACTACCCAAGGGCCATGCACTGATCCTCCCTACAAACTTTCCACCAATAAGGTAATAGGGTCACCGCTGGGAGTTCTATATGTCCACGCAGTGCGGCGAGAACACTGCACGTCAGTTGAGAGCCTTGCACTTAGCGGTAATGGCACACTTGATGCACGTGGCAATGTCGCCCGTATCACTTCTTCGCTTCTCGGCCTCAAACGCGGACGACTTCACATCCCTAACAATTCCACGGTGTCACTCAGGTGGGGCATGAATAGAGTCATCATGCTCATTGCGTTTATAATGTTTGAAGGACGGGAGAAGAATACAAAATAAGAATTAAAATTAGAAGCTGAAGCAGTGAACCATGAACAGACTATTAATCGCGGGCAGTGAAGCGAGGCAGAACTAGTCGCAGCGAGCAAACTTTGACGTGCGCGTGGCACAGCGCCAAGACTGCGCCAGAGTTGGTGCCGAGGTGCCAGTTGCCTCGCGACTGTCAGCGCTATAATTACTCCTGCTGCCGAACCACTGAAATAACTCCCCCCCGCCTAAAATACTCGCGAGTCGTGAGAAACTGCTCCGCTCGATGACCCGCGATTTCTGAAATCGCTACGAAACCGTTCGTGCTCGTGGCGTCCGTCCCATAGACTAAGGACGAGGCAGAGTGATCTCGCTGGCTGCGCACAACCAATCTCCGTGTCCCAACATTGAACTGCTTTTCTGCCAATACGACTATCAAAAAAACGGCGTGGATTTGATTTCTGGCTAGAACACTGTTTAGTAAACAATTACTTTGACACATTTTTATAAATCCACTAACCAATTTGGAATGCAGTTTGATTAAATTCAAATTGGTAAAAGTGTATTAACAATATAATAGAACTTATTAAAAAATTAAGATATAAACAAACACGTTCGTCATTGTTGACCATGTGACTTGACAGTAGTGTTCCTTTGGGGTAGGTCAATGTTGGGTACATGCGTAGACGACGAATAAGCGGTCTGCCTTATCTTTACTCTATGGTCTGTCCTACGCGAGACCTGTGCTTCGAAATTTCGCTGGGGCATTTTGGGGCCTACAACAACAACACTTTAGCAAACTTGCGACAGCTCAGGTCTCGCATCACAAAATACCCATTTCGGGTCACTCATAGAAAGAAAATACTAATTGATTCTTTTTTATCGTTTTCAAGTTTGCAGCAAAACCCAAACATGTCTGACAGGCGGCATAATCTCTACGATTTACGTTCGTAAGGTTGTCGGATCAGTGTTTATTGGCTACGCTATTTAAAAAATGTTAACTGGTGTNCAAACTTGCGACAGCTCAGGTCTCGCATCACAAAATACCCATTTCGGGTCACTCATAGAAAGAAAATACTAATTGGTTTTTTTTTATCGTTTTCAAGTTTGCAGCAAAACCCAAACATGTCTGACAGGCGGCATAGTCTCTACGATTTACGTTCGTAAGGTTGTCGGATCAGTGTTTATTGGCTACGCTATTTAAAAAATGTTAACTGGTGTTGAGGAGAATTATTGGTAAAACATTAGCTTTATTTTCGTCTTAACATTGGACTGCCGATATTTTTTCACAGAACGTTCAGTGGGTTTACGGAAAACGTCAGTATTATCTCTATTTAGTTCATTTTCGTATTTTCGGTCTATGAATTGAGATTTCCAAAAGAAAAAGTTTGCTTTTTCGTTATGCGCATATTTCATTATAAACAAAAATAATTTTTAAAAATTTGAAGATTTCGTTTTATAGCGGGATTTGAACCAATAAAAGAATTTGCGCGACAAGAACCAATCACCTACGCCCCTGTAACATGTGCAAGGCTCAACGGAGTGAAGCGACACACGTGACTCATCTAGTTTCTAATAATATTCGAGTGCTTCAATCGTTGCCGAGTGTTACAGATAGCTTCTACTGCTGTTGGTGTTTAAAATAATACGTTTAAGTAGCGCGGATATCCTAATTGCCTCAGGAACGGTAATTTTACAGTTACAGCGGCGAAGAATGCTTCGTGTAGCGTCAGCTCTACCCGAGGCGTAGAAAATACGGAGAGGTGCCGTATTTCCTATGTGAAGGGCCCAGTTCCGTTCACTGCCATTACGGAGCGTGTTTCCACTGCATTAACTGTATGTTTCTGTAAATAAATTCCGTGGATGAACGAAAATTTTTAACGTTGTACAATGGCGATGAACTTTCCCAACTGCGACTTAATTTTCTCACCAAGCGGATGCTGAAGAAGGTTCTTAATCAGTGCCGCTTTAATTTCTCATTCTTTCCAGTACGTTCTTTTTTTTTTTGTGTGCGAAAGTAACGAATACAGGATTGGGCAAGATTAATCATAGACTAAAGATGTCATTACCAAAACGATATTTAGTTCATTTCAGATGAAAATTTGAGTATATTTATTTGACGTATTACTGTTATTTATGACGCTGATATTTGTGGTTCATATTTTACGTATATCTGTTTATTAATTAGATATCAACAAATATGTATTGATCGGAATAAATTCACAATTTTTGGGGGTTTTTTTACGCTGGAAGTCATAATTTCACGAAAAAAAATAAAAAATGTAAAACATCTGAGCTCGGACAAAAATTATATACTACTCATATCGAAAAAAATAATATTTACATCAGACTNAAAAATGTAAAACATCTGAGCTCGGACAAAAATTATATACTACTCATATCGAAAAAAATAATATTTACATCAGACTGCACGAGATAATAACAGAGCTCTGTATACAGCATCGATAAAATACATGTATATATTGCATTTCATTAGCTTTGTGGGCTCCCTTTGGTCAGCTACGGCGCAATATGTGGGTGTTTTTAAAAGTACGCAACCCGTCAGGCCAAATTTAGCATGGTGGATGTAATACAGTGTTGAATGAATGCCTCTAAAAGCAAGAACTGAAGATTTTTTCCCGCGATAATTGAAATTACTAATCAACTATGTGAACAAACAGAAGGGGAATATTAATATACATTTTGAAATAGCGCAGATGTGTTTAATCGAAATTTCTATTAAACCTTACAAAAATGTAGGTATATGGTAGGAAAAAAATTTGTGTTCTCAAACATGAGTGTTTTTTCAAGGAAAATTGCAAAAGATTTGAACGACATAAAAAACTATCAGACAGCACACATGTTGATATTTCAATTCCGGTGCAAAAAAACTGCGCTGCTTGGCATTTGACATCTGTGCCGCTATTGTCGTAAATATTTTCGCTAAAGTAGGTCGTCTTGAAAAGATTGTCTGTCTCTTTATTCAACCTCGTTCTGTTTCACGGTTCTCTTTATTCCTCGTATTCCTCTGTATCTCTTTATGCGTAATACATATCGTCTGTATTTTTTTCATATCCACTGATCCAATTCCTAATGGCATTTCCGATTCTAAATTGACATATATGTCAACGAACGACCCGATAAAGGAGACACGTAACGTTTTCATTCTTTTGAAGCTACCTTCTTTAAAGTGGCACACTTTTATTCTAATGTTCCCACTATTAACTTATTGNACGTTTTCATTCTTTTGAAGCTACCTTCTTTAAAGTGGCACACTTTTATTCTAATGTTCCCACTATTAACTTATTGGTTTTCAGGGAAGTGTGTTCTTTTATCTTCCTTAACACTACATGAGAACGTTACCTCAATTGTCTGCTGTCTCATGATGCGCTTCATTCTCATTGTCAGTTATGATTACCGTGCTTTANTGAGAACGTTACCTCAATTGTCTGCTGTCTCATGATGCGCTTCATTCTCATTGTCAGTTATGATTACCGTGCTTTACAATATTTGAATCAATCTACGCGTTTATATGCAACTTTTGCAACTGGTAGAGTGTAGTTTGGAAACAGCTGCATGTCACTTAATTTTTTTAAAGTTTAACGCTTCTCTCTTTCAACTGTAAGCGTGTATGTCCTACTTCAACTATTCCTCTTAATTACTTTAAAACTCTTGATATCTGCTGCATACATCCATTCCTTTAAAGTAGATGATAATGATAATAACGATAACTCTCTTTTGGACCGATGCGTGCTTTTTTGAGTGGGCGATTCAATGTAGTTCTCGAGTTGTATTTTTTCGCTGTACGTGTAAATGCCGATTCAAGATTAACAGTTACTTATTTTCTTTTTAATACACACTACAAAGCCTAAAAATTGGAAATTTAGATTTCATTCTATAAAATACATTAATAAAACAACTGAATGTAAATTTCACAGTTTCACTTAGGGTGTTGAGGCATTTTCAGGAAATTCTCTACTGAGGAAACAGAATGTCCTGATGTTACGAAATTTGCTGGAAATGCTTTATATTAAGTTTTCCGTAATTTCTTGAATATTTTTGCATCCGTTATTTAATGCTACAGAGAAAGTTTTTTTGTCTGTTATCGTAAACATTAAAATACATGGTAGTTGTTTGAGTTATAGTAAAAAATTTCAATTGTTACTCCTGGACTACTGCATTAAACGCTGTTGATATCTCCACGCCAAACTTTGCCAGGCGAGTCGAGCACGTTTCGAAACACCCTCTTCTTTGAAGTAGTTGATAAAAGAAAGACCCTCAAAGCCTATGTAATGTAAGAAATATGCGTGTTTAACAGTTCTGTATAAAACGTTATATTACATAATTTTATACTCTGATTTAAATATATGTTTTGACGACATGGCTAACGAAATTAGGTTAATCCTTATATTCTAAGTAAGCCGTATTTTTGTAATTTATACACCAGAGAGCCAAAAAACTGGCATAGGCGTGCGTATGCAAATAACAGAGGTATGGAACCAATCAGAGTAACGCGATGCGGTCGGCAGCGCCTATATAAGACAACAAGAGTCTGGCAAAGTTGCTAGATCGGTTACTGCTGCTACAATGGCAGGTAATAAAGATTTAAGTGAGTTTGAAGGTAGTGTTATAGTTATAGATTTTCGGGTACGACCATTTCACGAGTGTACCGTGAATTTCGGGAATCCGGTAAAACATCAAATCATCGACATCACTGCGGCCGGAAAAAGATCGTGAACGAACGGGACAAACGACGATTGACGACATACATTAAACGTGACAGACGTGCAACCCCTTCCAAATTTAGGCAGATTTCAATGCTGGGGCATCAACAAGTGCCAGCGTGCGAACTATTCAACGGACCATCATTGATATGGGCTTTCGGAGCCGAAGGCCCACTCGTTTACCGTTGTTGACTGCACGACACAAAATTTTATGCCTCGCCTGGGTCCCTCCAACACCGGTATTGGACTGTTGATGACTGGAAACACGTTGCCTGGTCTGACGAGTCTCGTTTACAATTGTATCGGGCAGATGGATGTGTACGGGTATGGAGACATCCTCATGAATCCATGGACCCTACATGTCAACAGGGGACTGTTCAATCTGGTGGAGGCTCTGTCATGGTATGAGGAATGTGAAGTTGGCGTGAAATGGGACCCCTGATACGTCTAGATACGACTCCGACAGGTGACAGATACGTAAGCATCCTGTCCGATCACATGTACCCATTCATGCCCATTGTGCATTCCGACGGACGTGGACCATTCCAGCAGGACAAGGCGACGCCCCACTCGTCGAGAGTTGCTGCCGAGTGGCTACAGGAACACTCTTCTAACTTTAGACACTTCCATTGGCCACCTCAATCACCAGACATGAGCATTGTTGAGTATATCTGGGATACCTTGCAACGTGCTGTTCAGAAGAGATCTCCACCGTCTCGCACTCCTATGGAGTTTTGGACTGCCCTGCAGGATTCATGGTGTGGACAGCTTCCGGTATACCTTAAGACATTAGTCGAGTCCATTCCACGTCATCTTGCGGCACTTCTGCGTGCTCGCGGGGGCCCTACACGATATTAGGCAGGTATAACATTTTTTTTGGCTCTTCAGTGTACTCTCAAGCTTATATGCACCAATGATTTATGTCAAAATCCTTTCAGTACCTCATTAAAACATGCTATTTGGTTCTTTTGGCCACTACTTGTTAAATTGTTTCATAAACACGAAAATTTTTGAATCATCTCTAAATGTTTATTGCACAAATACTTATCTTTCTTCGCTTTAGCGAAGAGAGAAAAATATATGTTTAAAAATGCCCTAAAAATAATAAAATACATTATGTTATATTGCCGCACAAATAAAGGGTGTAACTAGAATATATTTAAGAAGTATTTATTTTTATTTTTTGCTAGATATATTTGTTAACACTTCACTCTAAGGTTAACTACGAGATGATGGACTCGACTACGGGTTCGTGCTGCTCTCTCGTGATGCTCAAAATGAACTATACCTATCTCAAATATTGTATAATAGACAGAAGTTAATTTATTTTATGAGTGTTATTCGGTAATGTATTATGAAATACATTTCATTTATAACTGAATATTCTAAATATTAACTAAATAAGTGACTCAAGATAGTCTGTAACAACGGAAAAATATCACTCAAAAATAAGATTGTTGATTTCAGAACACAGTCCGCAACGTTGCCAAACGTACGTCTTTACACAAAGTCATAATAAAAGATATGAAGAGCGTTACAAGTTGCGATCTTTATGGCTCTCTTCACCATAAAGGCCTTCTCGGTGACTGTCTGTAAGCAAGCTGAAGCTAGAGATGCTGAAGCTGGCGGTAGCTTAGACAAAAGAAGAGGTAGACTGATCTCGCTGGCAGCGCACGTTCTCCGTGTCCCAACATTGAACTGCTTTTCTTCCAATACGACTATGGGCTATTCACGGTAGAGCGAGCACTTTTTAAGCCCTCTCATTTGGAATAATAGTTAAAAAATATATTTTATTTTAGCATTAGACGTTAACTTCCAAGTGCGGCGGAATATACACACTGTGTTTATTTCTTAAATTGCTATATTTATTTTAAAAAGTGGTTAAAGGATAAAAAAAATGGCTGAAAAGAAAAAATAACTGNTATTTCTTAAATTGCTATATTTATTTTAAAAAGTGGTTAAAGGATAAAAAAAATGGCTGAAAAGAAAAAATAACTGGGGCCTTAAAAGTGCTCATTTTACCGTGAACAGCCTATAGCAGAAACGGCGTGGATTGGATTTGACGCCAGAACACTGTATAGTTAACAAGTGCTTTGAGATGTTTTTATACTACCTCTAAGCAATTTTCAATTCAAAGCGATTTGATTTTATTCACATTTGGTAAAGTATTTCATTATAATAATAGTGCTTGTTTGCTTGTTATTTAAAAATTAAGATATACAGTGAAGTCCCTAGATATCGCATCCCGATTATTCGTATATCCCGCTAATTCGTGCAAATTTGTCGGTCCCTTGAGAAAATCCGTTTAATTCGTAAAAAAACAATGCATTCTGGTCCCCTCGATAATTCGTATTTATTTTGGTGCTCGAGCTCAATTAAAACGTTTTATAATTCCTATTTACAACTTAAAAATCTCGTTAACTCGTAATGTTTTTAACCCTAGACTATACACCACCTCTAGATTTATGCAATTCGGGCAGGGTAAAAAAGACCGGAAGGGTACTGAGGGACGTAGGAGGGTTTGAAGGGCAGGTAATGACGCCGAGTAGGCTGTGAGGCGATGTGTCTGTGATTCCCAGAACTAAGAGGCGCCTTGCTGTCTGGTCTACGGTTATGAGAGGGTAGGAAGGAGCAGAGCGAGTGAAAAGTTAGTCAGTTCGGTCATAGCCATGCCTCCGAAAAGAGCTAATAAGTGTCTTTTCATTAGAGAAAAAAAAAATCATTAACGCCGTGGCCGGTGGTGATAAACAAATTTACATGTCCAAACGTTATAACATTCCTCATTCCACAATAACATCAATTCTGAATAACAAGGACAAAATCGCCTCCCATACATCGGACAGAAAAGTAAAGCGCTTTATGACTGGTGAATATCCACAACTAGAAGAGAATTTAAAAAAGTGGTTTGTGCAAGCACGGAATTCGAATATACCAGTTGGAGGAAACATTTTAAGAGAAAAAGTAAAAGTTTTTGCAGAAAAAAATGGGAATTAAAGACTTTCGTGCGAGTGATGATTGGTTTGATAGGTTTAAAAAAAGGCACAGCATAAAATTTAAGAACCTTAGTGTTGAAAGTGCGAGTGTATCGGCCGACGTTTGTTCTGAGTGGAAATACGAATTGGGAGAAATAATCGATTCTCATGAGCCGAACAACATTTTTGATGCCGATAAGACGGGGTTATTTTATAAGTGTCTCCCCGACCGATCATTATGTTTTAAGAAAGAAAAGTGGCATGGCGGAAAAAAAAAATAACGTGTAACCATATTGTTGGCCGCCAACATGGATGGATCTGAGAAATTAAGACTGCTCATGATAGGCAAATCAGCCAAGCCAAGATGTTTTAAAAACTTAAAAACTTTTCCGATGACCTATCGTGCAAACAAAAAAGCGTGGATGACGGGTGAATTATTCAAGGAATGGATACGATCAATGAATGCTGATATGGAGAAAAGGCAGGGAAAAATTATACTTTTCATGGATAATTGTACGGCCCACAACAATACCCTATCGCTCAGTCATGTTAATGTTGTGTTTTTACCTGCCAACACTACTTCTAAGCTGCAGCCTCTAGACCAGGGCATAATTAAAACGTTCAAAACCTTTTACTGCAAGGAAGTAGTGATGCAACTCCTTGACAGTATCGAGAATGGGAATGATCATAAAATCACCTTATTTTCAGCCATGAACATTGCTCACAAGGCGTGGCAAAGTGTTAGCAAAAGCACAATAAAACACGGTTTTCGTGCTTGTGTATTCACGAAGGTGGAACTTTTATCAGCAGTTACTGAACAAGACTTAGAACACCCTGTGAATTGGAATCGTCTTCCTCAAAATGAAGAAAATTCTATAACGTTTGAAGATTTCGTCCATTTTGACGATGACCTAGTGGTAGCGGGGATTCTAACTGATGACGAAATTTTGGCTTCATCTAAGGACATTGATGGTGAAGGTGATGAGCTTCTACTACACGACTGTTAATGTGGATTTCACCGATTTATTATGATCAACAACGTGCGCCATTTCTTAGGGAAATGAGACGTTGGCAATGAAGTATTTTCTGCTTTGAACATTCTTGACAAAGCCATCGACAATACCCGTCTGCAATGCTTGCACATTACAGATTTTTTTAAACGTAAATTTTTTATGNTCTTGACAAAGCCATCGACAATACCCGTCTGCAATGCTTGCACATTACAGATTTTTTTAAACGTAAATTTTTTATGTGTTTTTTATTGCTGTAAGTATTGATTTATATATACAGTACATATGTATTCATAATATGTAGCCATGCGTTTAGCATTACATTTTAATGCAAATTTGCATTTATCTCGTTATTACGTATGTTTTCCTTTTTTTTTTTTGCTCCCGATTATTGGTAATCCCGTTTTAAACTTATAGAGCTATTAAGTATAAATTGTAAGTCTCCCTTGACAATATGAATTATCGGGATTCTACTGTATAAACAAAGCTGTTCATCGCTGTTGACCATGTGACTTCGACAGTTGTGTTCCTCTGGGCCAGTCAATGTTGGTTACATGCGCAGGAGACGAACAAGCGGTATACCTCGTATTTAGTCCACGGGTGGTACAAGCGACAGTTTCACCTCTGTACACACAAGCACGCTGTGCCTCAGGAAGGCGCAATCAGTGTCCGCCGACGGAACAGATAAAGTTCGACTTGTGAGGTTGGCTGGTTACGTTACGAGCTGGGGTCACGCAAGGGCCAGCCGAAGCGATGCCCAGTTAAACACTAAACGGTCTCCCTTGAGAAAGGGATGCGCCCTGGGAAGGTGTGAGGGGTCCGTGAGAAGGGGGTAAGGGGGCTGTTAGCCCTGCTCGGCTCACGGCGAAGACGCCAAACAGCTCCCTGGGGGAGAACTAGCGCCAGATTCCAGCGCCTTGCACACACGTGAGAGCGAGGTTCAGCTTAATCTCGGTATTTGTTTGGCTCTACATTCCCGCGACTCCAACGCAACGCTAAGAGGCTTTGGCAACGGGAAATTTCATTTTAAATTTTTACCGTATATAGTTTATCTTGTAGACATTATCTGTGACTACCTCTTCTTCCGATAAAGTAATTATAGATCGCATGGCCTCTGCAAAATGTCATGTCAAAGTCAAAATATTACTGTTTTTGTAATGTCCAGATAAAATAAACCACAATATTTATAAAAAAAATTAAGAACGGCTACTAAAATATCTTGACTTAGTTCATTGTATGATATGTTAAAGGAAATATATTTTCTATAAATGTAGGTACAGCACAAATATAAAATATGCAAAAATGNTCATTGTATGATATGTTAAAGGAAATATATTTTCTATAAATGTAGGTACAGCACAAATATAAAATATGCAAAAATGTCCTTATTTACAGCAATTTATTTTTAATTTCCAAAAAGATTCTTTGTGCAACTTTAGAGGCGTCTTGAAGTAACTTTTAGCGTCTTATCACATTGCGTATTATCTCATTTCGGTACGTGATACAGTTTTCGGCATTTGTACATTTCTTAAAATAGTCAAATTGTGATTTTGACATGTATTTATGTCAAAACTATGGGCTAAAAAAATTATTTTCCGAGGAAAGAGTAGTCCTTGATAATGTCTAAAAGTGGCACAGTATGTGGTGCAAACATAAAATTACACATTTTTTCCTGGCCAACGGAAACAATTTCAAACGCCTCAACGTCGCGTCCGGCCATCAGGCAGTATTGCGACGGCCGGCGATGGGAAAATAGCATCAACAAGCTTCACGTGTGTTCTCTTTCCTCAGAATGTTTTNCAATTTGAAACGCCTCAACGTCGCGTCCGGCCATCAGGCAGTATTGCGACGGCCGGCGATGGGAAAATAGCATCAACAAGCTTCACGTGTGTTCTCTTTCCTCAGAATGTTTTGCCCTGACTTTGTGGTTCTAATACAGCGATCTGTTCAGAACCGGTACAGCTTCGTCGCTATAGTTTCAAACACCGTTTAACAGAAGAATGAATATCATAAACATCGGGCTAATTTACAAGGATTTTTGCTGACCGACACATTTCCACGGACGCATTTATATATTTAATAACCAAATTTATAAACTGGCAACCAAATACCGACTATCGTTTCTGTCCTGAAAAAAAAAAGGGTTTACAGTTAAATATTTTACACATTAAAAAAAAATTGGGTAGACACAACTGCTTACAATGAGACCGACATGATAANGCTCGGTTTACTCAAAGGAAACAATGTTCAGTTATTCAAATAAAAAAGGGCTTTTTAAGAAATATTATTTAATTTTAGTTTTAAAACATTTACAAGAGAGTTTTTTTGTAAATTCGAGGGTTTGGGGTGGGGCCTTCTTGTACCTTGTGATGCACCCCCACCCCCGGGTTTTTATTTCTGGATCCTCCCCTGAAGGATCATAGTGTACGAAAGTCGAATGCTTACATTTTTTTTTATAAAAAATTGGTTTTCCAGAAGNACATTTTTTTTTATAAAAAATTGGTTTTCCAGACGATTTTTCGAAATTTTGGGCACGACAGGACCTGAATAATAATTTGGAACACCTTCTTAGATTGTTAAATATTCACTGCCTTATTTATTGTCGGAGTACTGATGGAATATAATTAAGAATATCTTTTTTTATCTTCCATTAATGCTGCGAGAATAATAAAGGTTTTGAATACTTAACAAGCAGTGCAAGAATTTGTTGGAAGTTATTATTTACGTCTTTTCGTGCAAATACTTAAAAAAAATCCTTTAAAAACAGCATATAACAAAAATCGTGTAAATATATTATCGCATAGACTCGACGAGCACGACACAAAGAATACTGCAGCAAAGACTCTACAAAAATAAACCAATTTCACAGACTGTGGTTGAGCGGTTAGCCTGCCCGCCTCCCACCAAGGCGAACCGGCTTCAATCCTCGGCCGGATCACTCCCGAATTTTTTGCATACGGGAATCGTGCCGGACAACGACGCTGGTTGGCGGGTTTTCTCGGGGATCTACCGTCTCCCCCCACTCCTTCATTCCAGTGCTGATCCATACGCACCTGAATTACCCTCGTCGGCTCTTGAAACCCCGCTGTTAAGAGCCGCCCAAATCTCTTCACTCACTCACAGACGGTGGACAGAAGGGAAATGTGGAACACATGGTGCTGACAGAGAATGCAGATATTAAGATAAATCACGACAGTGTGTACCTAAGTGTTACTTTGAGGAATTTATTACGATAACAGGCGAATTTCTTTGCTTGTGAGATACAAATTTCCCACTTCAGGGCAAGTTGGTCGAACTATTTCGCTTTACAACGTCGTTCACCCTCTGATTGGTTACTGCATGATGCAAAAGTTTCCCAATTGGTTGGGCTGCCGCCCGACATGTGTAGGTAATCAGACGCTCATTGGCGAACGGCGTTCCGACATTTTACTAGCCAGTGACACCATTTTGCTGGCGTGTGTGGCTGGAGCTCACGGTATAAGTATATTTTTCACCTATAAAAATTATTCGCCATTAAACCATATTCCTTCTGTTATTTCTGTATTCAGCTCATTAACAATAATTTTAACGATGTAGGAAACCTTCCTTCGAAAATTACACACCACCGAGTGCGAAAATGCCGATTAAAACGGCCAGCATACGGCCAAATATTCTATAGCACCATCGAGAACTCTGTAACCCAGTTAAAATAAATATCAACGCAATGCAAATCAGGCTATTCAATTANTTCTATAGCACCATCGAGAACTCTGTAACCCAGTTAAAATAAATATCAACGCAATGCAAATCAGGCTATTCAATTATATCGATAACGTCTTATAAAATATAACCCTCCGTTTTACAGAAAATTATAAAATTGTATTTAGTAGTTAGATAATGTACATTCGAACGCAGGTTCGATGGTGCGGAGCCGCGGAGCCAAAGATGAATGCAAGAGCATAAAAAAGTCATGAAAAAAAAGTGTCATGGCAGCCAGTGTCCGCCATGTTGGCAGTCAGTTGGCGGCCATGTTGCCAGCTAGTACATTCTAGAACATTCGATCCCATGGCGGCCATTTTGCCAGCCAGTAAATTAAAAACTTATGTAAAAACTTATGTAATTTTTTTTTTAAAAAATAATGTCTTGTATGAGGCATGCATGTCGGCCATGTTGGCAGTCAGTTGGCGGCCATGTTGCCAGCTAGTACATTCTAGAACATTCGATCCCATGGCGGCCATTTTGCCAGCCAGTAAATTAAAAACTTATGTAAANAATGTTTAATTTTTCCAACCGCCCAAGCAATGTTACCAGTACGTAATAGCTTCTGTACTTTTAGTGCATGGACCGTACAGCTGTAAATATTTCGTTATCTCCATGAACAATGAAGTTTTCGTACAGTTGGCAACGCTGCCTGGAAGTTACTTGTATTTTTTTTCCTTCGTTTCTTTGAGCTGTTGTTCTGGGAGTACGCCAAGACAATGTCAGACAGATGGTACACGGACCTTTCAGCTGAAACGCGCCACTACAAGGAAAGCGCATTACGCGAATAAGCTCTTTAAGTAATAAGTGCCAGCTTATATAAGGGTGAGAAAATAGTTAACTGTACCAATTGCATCACTTAACCTTTTAAAATTCGTAGAATACAAGGGCTTGAAATTACTTTATATGAATTGCTAAAGTGAGTTGTTTGCATTTTGTTTTTTAACCTGCGATACGTATAACGTCAAGATGCTTGAAACAAATGTTTCACCGTGCAGTGTAAGCTCTTTAAATAATTTTTTGCAGTGCTAATGTCTTACGGCCAACGTACTGGGTCGCAGTGCCTTGCTGCGTCGTATTTTCGAATGAGGGTCGACTCTTGTGTAAGAGAGTCTCTCAGAAAATAGCTAAGTTAATATTTTACCGCCAACTGAACCACGCGTAGCTGTCGTAAAATGTTTGGGAAAGCTTTGTAATTTCAACTTTCTTGTTGCATTGTGGCCTAGAAATTATTTCCTATTTGAACTTCTGTATGAAGGACTTTTTGCTGAGAAATCATACCGAACGAGCAAGTACGTGATATGAAACATTGTTTCTTTCAGTGATACACTACGGAATTAAAGTACTCTTATTTAGCTTTTGCCAGTTGACGAGTCAGTTAAAAAAAAACTATCTTTGATCTACAACACGGTATATGAAAGTAAATATCGGATGTCCCAAATTAATGTATACTCTCTTTATTTATATATGATACTAGCATATTAGTCTCTGAAGATACAGTAAATGATTTTATGCAGAAAACAGACACAACTTTTACAGAGCTAAATGCATGGTTTACTGCAAAAAAATAAAATCTCAGCCTAGATAAAACATCCATTCACAAAGAACAGAAAAAAACACGAATTGATATTATAGCAGTAACAGAGACATAATTAATTAATCAGCAGTGATTAAGTTTCTTGACTTAAAAGTAGACAATTTACTGAACTGGAAATCTCACATTACGTATATTTTACTTAAACCTTTTCAGCCTGTTTCACTCTACGAAGTATTGCAGATGTCTTGAACAAAAATACAACAAAAATGGTATATTTTGCATATTTTCAATCAATCATGTGCTATGGTTTAATTTTTTGGGGTAATTTCACTGACAGTAAAAAAGTGTTTCTCATGAAAAAAGAGAGCTGTAAGAATAACACAGGCCAACAAAAAAATATTTTGTGAAAACGTTTTTGATAAATGCAGCTGAATCTTATGTTTTTTTGGGTGCTGAAACTGAATCTGTCATCAGCTTTTTTGTATCACCCACAGTTTTCTCACAATATGCATTTGTATTTAAAAATGCAATGTATGCGATTGTATTAAAAAAAATTATTTATATACGTTTTAAGTGTTTATTTTTTTTGTATTTCCATTCTTTCTTCTCTTTGAAGCTTCTTATGTAGTTTTTTCTCATATGTGATGCATTTTGTTGTTCTCAGTGAAGTGACCAGTAGTGATCACTCATCATGCTGACATTCCACCGTCCCTGGTAACGTTTCTCCATCACTTTGATGTCCTGGTGAAACCGCTCCCCCTGCTTTTCACTCACATCACCCAAGTTGTCAGGGATAAAGTCAAGATGATTGTGTAAGAAGTGGACTTTAAGGCTCATCAGGCATCCCAGATTTTTGAACTTGTCTATAATATTAGCTTATATATGCTCATAGTTTGGGTCTTTAACATTGCCCAAAAACTTAGTCACAACTTGCTTAAATGATGTCCAAGCCTCCTTTTCCTTTATAGTCATTTTTGTTTCAAAGTTGGAATCGAACATCATTTTACGAATGTCAAGCCCAACGATTTCAGTTTGGCCCCTGATAAATGAGGAAACTTTTCACATAAATACTTAAAACATTCACCATCTATAGGCAAGGCTTTTACAAACTGTATCATTAAACCTAATTTAATGTAAAGAGGTGGTAGGAGATTTTTTTTGGATCTATTAAAGCTTTATACAAAATGTTCTTTTTTCCATGTGTTCAGGTTTTTTTTACAGGCCAATATTTTGTGGACCAGTGTTGATCCCTTGCTCTGCTGTCCCACTCACATATAAAACATGGAAATTTAGTAAATCCCTTTTGTTGGCCTTGGAGCATGCAAATAACTTTAAAATCTCCACACATCATCCAATCCAGAGCAGGATAGTTAATTTCCTTTAAAATAATGTCTAGATTTTTGTAAGTTTCCTTCGTATGGACAGAATGAGCCACATGCAGTGAAGCTAGTTGTTGATGAGTCTATAAAAAGCCTCAATTCTTCATTGTTGTACTCAATTCCAAATTAATTCATTGTACCAAAAAATCATGGCAGTACACCAAATCCTGTTCTTGCTTAAAACACTTAGCGAACTGTTGATCTCTTGTTCTATACTGATAAACAGATTCTCCAGGTGCCAACAAATGTTTTTCTTTTAGCCTAGAGCCAAGCTATTCAGTTTTCTCAGTAGTCAAACCCAAATGTCTTACCAAATCATTTAACTCAGCCTGTGTAAACAACTAAGGTTCTAAATTTTCTGGAGAACATTGGAACTCATCATCATCAGGTTTACCTTCATCAGATTCAGTTTCACTGGACTGATCAAGTAAAACGTCACCAAAAGCCAGTGGTGGCTCAGGGACAGGAAGTCCCGGACCATGACCGACTAGCCGAATAGCTGAAGAAAGACAATTACTTTCTTATTTTTGGAGTTATATCCAGTAACATCAATGCTACAAAAATAACAATCGTCTGAATGATATTTTGGTTCTCTCCATATCGTGGGTACTGCAAATCTAAAAGCTGTCTTTTCTTTTTTTGACCATTTTCTAAGGTCTTCATCACAAACATAGCATACCTTGTGTGGAGCGGAAGGTTTTTTTTGATCACCGAGTTTTATTCCAAAATATATCAAGTAAACTTTTTAAACAAACTCTGTAATGTTTCTTTGATGTTGTTTAATTAAAAAATCACCACATATATAACAAAAACTGTTAGGAAAGTTTTTACAACCACGGTTAGCCATACTTACAGCACATGGGCAAAAAGCTGAAAAGTGAGGTTGTGTTGACTGAAAGAAAACCAACAGTCGTACCACCACTGCCAACCTAATTTCATTTAGATTTACTATATGTTTTAGTATATTAATAATTTATATCAAGTATATAAAAATGTATATAAATGCATATAAAAATATAAATAAAGTATATAAAAATGCACAGATATTAGATAAAAAATGAACTTCTCACATTTCGTATATTCAAATGTGAAAAAATGGTGGGGGTTATGACTTTTTTATTATTATTTTAGGACTCAGCACACCAAAAAGCATAATAATCCGGAAAAATTATTAATAAAGTTTTTTTTGTCGTTAGCTTGTGTAATCAATGGCAAAAGAAAGTCAGGCTCATGTTGACCGGTTTTAAAGAGCTCAGAGATTTTAATATTCACATTTGAGTATGTTTCAGTACTCATATTTGTGTCCAAAAACAGTCACTTATTTCTGAAAAATAAGTCCTTTTCAGAAAGGGCCGTCCTTCCTTGGCAGACAACTTATCAACAAATTACCACAACACAACACTTTCAAGAAATTTCCTTCTCTAACCAAAAACTCTTTAAAAAACAGTGAAAATAATTTTTTATTTAATGTGCATTTTATAGCGTAGATTAATATATAAACTACCAAAATTAATAAATTACTGTATAAATTTCACATTTCATGTTCCAGTTTTTCTCGTACCCTTTTTATTCTGTTTCAGTAAAACGATGACGCCCTACAGCATGTTGGACGAAGATTAGTCACATCATGAAGAAAATATATTATGTGTGTGCGTGCGTGTGTGTGCCCGTCCAGTGTATAAACTTTGTATAAAACAATTTGACTTATTTGACTTTTCCAATATCTTTTCACAGCAATTTACTGAAAAAAATCTTACGGACGAATTAAAAAAAAACAAACGTGACTAACAGAGAAACTATTAAAGACAATTTTATTGGAATGCTTGTATTTGACGCTATAAGGACAACGTTTTATGTTAGCGAATGTTAATGAATGTTACAAATGTTCAAAATATCCGCCATCAGCAGCATTACATCACCTGCAACACTATTACGGAACGAAAAACAGTAGATACTGTTTCCATGGGAGTGGATTCACAGGCGGTACCCAATCTCGTCTCTCATGGCAGCCATTGTCCATGGCTTTGTGGCGTAAACCTTGTTCTTTGTTATTCATTCATAGTTCCTCCGGAGATAAAATTTTAACGGGGTTAAATTTGCAAATTTTGGTGGATAAACAAAATTTCCTCGTCGGCCTATTCACCTCCCAACCAATGATTCGTCCATGAGCGACCGCAGACCCATGTCTTTATAGTCATGTGTGCAGTGCACCGCCCTGCTGAAGAAAGCAATTGTCTATGTGTATAAAGTTGGTGTATAGCGGGTACAATGATTCCCTGCAACACGGTACGGTAACTTTCACCTGTCACCGTTCTGTCAAATATGCGCCTCACAAAAAGTTCGGAATATTATGCGATGAGGTAGTTTGGGTGGTAGGAGTTACGTAGTTATGTTGTAATCGACGGAGAGCGCACTAACGCATTGAACATGTCTGGTTCACATTGAAGATAGGAGTTTATAATGGTCCACAACCTCCAGAAACACTTCCAGATCTCATAAGAGCTGCCCAGTTAGAATGGGACCTTCTTCCGGAAGATGACATCAATACATTGATTACAAGCATGCCATGATGTTTTAGGGACTTGTACAATGCACATGGAGACCACACACGGTACTAAGCTGCAGTGGGAAGAAAATATACCTCCCTAGTCAGAGACACCAACACGTTAATTTTGTTATTCTTTAGTGTTTATTTGTCTGTGATATACGGTAATGGTTTTTTTTGTTATAAACACTATGAATTTCACGTTTCACATCGGTACCACTCGTAACGTCTAATTACTTTGCTTTCTTTATCTATATGACGCGTGGCGAGAACCGGGGATAGGAATTGCGCTGTATTCACACCTTGAGAATTAACCCTCGTGGAAGTCCCGCCGTATAAAAACTTCCAGGGATGAACCACAGCTGAAGGAAACAGGGATAAAGTCCCGAAAATTAGCTGATATAAGCCCTCGGTGAAGGAAACAGGGTAACCACCTGGCCGAGATAACTGCCGACACAGCTGCCAGGAACCCCCGAGACACTTGCTACACCCCGCCCTCCACCCCTAGTTTGAGCACGAGAGCAGCTGAGGAGACACTAAATCCTATACAAAAAAATGCGCGAAGGAAACCAGGGAGTACGTGTTTCTCTCGACAAAAATTGCTGACAGCCAATTTGAATATATCAAGAGACTGGTTAAATTCAAGAGCAGCCAAGGCGAGCGGTCATTCAGTCGCGAGAGGTTATTCAGTTATGAGCGATCATTCAGTTGTCGTCAGTCGTGAGAAGTCGTTGGAGAGGAGTTGTTCAGCTGCAATGCAAGACTGAGAACACAGTTAGGTGAGGAGTCATATCAACGGGCCGGAGTTCGGGGCCGGCCCAGGATCCAGTCGTGGTCATTCAGTTGTGAGCGATCATTCAGTTGTCGTCAGTCGTGAGCAGTCATTTGAGAGGAGTTGTTCAGTCGCAATGCAAGACCCAGAAAGCAGCTAGGCGAGAGGCAGTAGTATCAACGGGCCGGGGTTCGGGACCGGCCCAGGCAATCAGTTGTAATCAGTTGTTCACAGTCAGTTGTTCGGGAGCAATTATCGCCAGCCGAGACGGGAGTAGTTCTGCAGTACAGCCGAGGAAACGAGATAGATGTAACCGAAACGAGAGAAGCCAGTCGTGATACGAGAACAGTTCCGAGAATATGGGTAAATTCCCGGAAACGAGTGATAGCCCCAGTCTGAGTGGCGCCATTCCCCGAGAAGGCGAGCCGTGAGCCGAAACTTCATGTGTAAATTCCCGAGACAAACCGAGTAGAAGTGCCGAGAACTTATGAGTTCATTTCCGAAACGTAGTGGCAGTTTCCGCGGTTAGGAATGCAGACAGAAACGCGATGGCCGGAAGAAATACGAGGAGGAAGCAGTCTCCAACCAGAACGCCAGCCGGGATCGCAAGGAAAGTGCAAGTCACGGGAGAACTCTAATCCCGGGCTTCATTGAGAGACCGTCAAAGCCGCAGGAAACAGCCAACTTCGTACAGCACGTCAATGAGAGCCAGTCCGAGGGACCGAACCAGGGCAACCATACTCACCACGCCTCAGCTACCAACGAAGACAACTCACCAAAAGCCGCAGTCACAGATAAGAAGAGAAACATCTCCCTTCAACAACCTTCCCCGATGCATAGTATTCAGCCCAACAGCCCGTCAGGCACACGACTTGCAGGGGGGCTCAGTCTCGACAGGTTGTGTAATAACTATGTGACCTTCTGATAAATAAAATCCTGGTGTGTTAAATAACATAGAATACGAGTATTTGTTTACCCCTAAAGCAACATCCTCAGGTGTCATTAGTCTGCACCAATAAAATCTAACTATATGAACTACTGGCCACCCCCTGTATAACTCAGGTGGCCGAGGAGCGACATGTTAAAATGACTTCCCAATGAGGGGCATGTTTAGGCATGGCAGGGCATGCTAAGGCATAGTTAAGTCTGTATAGACTGTAACAAAAACCAGACTAATCCCAAGGCAAGTGATACACCCTTAAAAAGCTAGTCAGGCTAAAACCAGACTACAGGGAGTCTATCTAAACACCCTGTGACGTCCAGTTTATAACATTACATTACGTGTCCCAATTACCGAAGCAGGCAGGCGAGGAATTAACGAGTACGAACGGGAGGAGCAAGTTCGAGAGAGTAAGGCGAGAGAACCAAGAGATTAGCGAAACCTTAGGCCACAGCCCACTTAATGGCGGGCAATAAATGGCAAGCATCACGAGAGAGACGAGAAAGCATGGGCGGGCGAGATTAGCGAAGTAGCGTAGAGACCAAAGGGAGAACGAGAGAGAGGTGACGAAGCAAGTTGCAGAAATTAGCGAACGGGAGCGAAAAAGGAGCCAGTAGTGGGCGAAAGACGTAGCAGCGAAGGGAGTTAAAGCGAAGAAAGGTGGTCACTTTCACTGGATGGTGGGACTGACGTGGGGTCAGGCAGTCAGGTAAATATACCGCACCGACAAATTACAGTAACCGGAGCGCCGGTGAAAGAAAAAGTAAGAAAAAGTAAGTCACTATTTCCTTGGATGGTGAATAGTGACGTTTTCCGAAAGAGTATGCCAGTATTTCCGCCCGTCGTAAGACCACTCGGATGAGCAGCAGGGAAAGGCTGGAAAATAGGTTCACTGTATGGTACAGAGACTGCGAGATAGGGGTAAAATCAAGATACAAAATAAACTCAGTGTTATCATGAAGAAAGTGCCCAAAGATAAATAAACACGAGAGTACCTGCCAGGAGTTATAAGAGACAGACGGCCTGAGCGCCGGCGAAACTTAGCGCGCGCGGGGATAACCGTGTGAAGAAGACTAAGCAAGATAAAACGGACGACGAAAAGTGGGAAGCCACGCGAACGAGAGATGAAGGAGGCGGAAGAGCGGCGGCCAAGACTCTAGCGCGCGTGNGGAAGAGCGGCGGCCAAGACTCTAGCGCGCGTGGGGATAGACGTGTGAAGCAGACAGGCGAAAAGGCGAGTGAAGCTAGGCAAGCAAGCGAAAGAGAAACGCGAGAAAAACCGAACAAAGTAACATGCGACCGAGAGCGAAGAAGAGAGGAAGAAAGACGGAAGGAGAAGTGGCAACTACACGAGAGGAAGCAGGAGGAAGAAAGGGGAAAAGAAAGAAGGGAAGAAGGACCAACGTCAAAGGAAAATACATCGGTAGAGAGTCGATCCCAGCAAACAGCAGAGGCGAGACAGTACCAACGACAGCCGACCCGAAGCCAGGCGGTGGCAGTCCAGCAGCCCCGAGATGTCAACTGAATGAGAGAAGAAAGGGGGACCCCCCATCTCCCAACGGCTGTCCATGTCCACAGAGCGAGGTGAGGCGTCCTTCCAGCCAGCCGGAAGTAAACAAGTACCGTACTTTTCCAGGCTCCGCTTAATCCAGGGGCCGTGAAGGCATTCAACATATGGTAAAGTGTTTACCCCCCACCCCCTTACAAAAACCAAGGCGAGACAGTGGAGAATGATATATTTTGTTTACCGAGTGCACAGTGAACGATTAATTTCAGTAATTTCAAAACCGTAAGTGCGAAGTGTTGAGAGGCATTCAGCCCAATTATCGAGGTCAATTTTTGCAGTGTTATTATGTGTGCAAACACGCGCAGTAAGATCACTAAGAATTCCATGACAAAAGATGCGGGACTCATCAGTAGCACTGTTTGCCAGTGTTTACTTTTTGGTTACCCTTGTGTGTCACCAGTAAAATTTTTTTTACCGTTTTTTATATATTTTTAAACAGTCGTTTACCACCAGAGTTGCTTGTTGTTAAGTAAGGGATACTAGTTATGTAAGTGTTAGGATTGGAGATCAGTCGCACTGTTTACCTGTGTTTACATTTTGTTTACCACTATGTATCACTAGTCAATTTTATTGTTTACAATGGTTACGAATTGTTTACGAGTGATGTTTATGAGTGGTTTTCCCACAAGGTTTGAGTGTTGTTATTATTGTTTATCAGTTGTTTACCACCAGGTTTGCTTGCTGTTAAGTGACCGATATTAGTTAGTGTAATATGTGTTAGAATTAGAGAGTTAAGTCCTTAGCCGAGATAAAAGAGTGTGTTGTGCCGCCAGAGTCAGAGTGTGTAAAAGGTGGCCAGGAAGTTATTTTTTGTTGAGAGGCCAAACAGCCCTCATAAATAAAGTGTGTTGCAGTGTCAGTGGTATGTTTATCTTTGCCCCTAAGGAAGCTCGTTAAGCGGCAGGGAGTGTGCTGAAAGATTACCAGTAAAAAAAATGCTGTCACTACACAGGTAATGGCGAGAGTTGCGTTCGGCAGAACAGAGGAGAATGGTAACTAACAACTGCAAAATTTTTTTTGTAGTAATGTAAGAAAAGTGTGATTGTAACCAGTGTTACATTGTTTGTTATTGTGTTAGTATCTAATGTAAATTTGCAAGATTCTGAGACCACGCCCCTCCCTTTCTCTTAAAGTCATGAAGGGTGAAGCCATGAGACAAACCAGAGGAGTGAGAGACAACGACCTTTTCGCTAATAACAAACCTCCCTCAGTAGGTCAGAGCCAGAATAAGGAAAAAACGGAGGCTTCAGCTAATCGAGAGGAAGTAGGAGCAGACAGCTACCCTGCTGTCATAAAAAAAAACGTGCGTTTGGGCAGCCACAATTGCGAGCGAGAGCAGGCACAGAGAAATTAGTCAGATAGAAACCAACTTATAGCCAACGCTGTATACCGAATGTTCAACAACGAATTTAGACAGGGGGGATTGACGCATGGCGAGTACCAGGGATAGGAAATGCGCTGTATTCACACCTTGAAAATTAACCCTCGGGGAAGTCCCGCCGTATAAAAACTTCCAGGGATGAACCACAGCTGAAGGAAACAGGGATAAAGTCCCGAAAATTAGCTGATATAAGCCCTCGGTGAAGGAAACAGGGTAACCACCTGGCCGAGATAACTGCCGACACAGCTGCCGGAGGAACCCCCGAGACACTTGCTACACCCCGCCCTCCACCCCTAGTTTGAGCACGAGAGCAGCTGAGGAGACACTAAATCCTATACAAAAAAAAAACGTGCCAAGGAAACCAGGGAAGTCCCTTTTTCTCTCGACAAAAATTGCTGACAGCCAATTTGAATATATCGAGAGTTGGGT